>JASDQU010815712.1:16539-34518 GCA_032191745.1 Picea mariana
CAATTGGTTCTGAGTGTCCTAACATAACAAATTTTTGTAAGAGAAAATAATGGTTTGTCATGGAACCCTCATGATGGGAAATACAATATTGGATTACCAAATAGGGGATCGAGTTTGCACAAAGAGAAACACATAACCTACACATGGATTCTTTGTTGAATTTCCTAACTTATTGTAGGAGTGAATAAAAAGACAAGTAGAAATTAATACAATACACCTCTCTCACGAACCTGTAATTTTAGATCAAGAAATGCATGAAAGACTCTATATATTACATAACTAAAGGATGCATGCAACTAACTATGGGTTCAAGCATGTTAAAGAGGGATATGGGTTCAAGAAATCATAATGGTAAATTAAAAGGAAATTAGCATCAAGGTTGTCAATGAGTATGTAATCTTTAGATGCACTGATGTGTGGGTTCACACCTCCGTGAACTATCCACTAACTATGCTAATTATCTAGTGATCAATGCCAATAATGTAAATTGCATTCATGTTTTTCCTCTGAGAATGGATTATAGATATTAATGTTATTATCACTGGAAGTCACCCTCCGATTGCAGAGAAGGTAAGTCCAGTACCCATCAAAGTTTATATGTCACAGGTTGATTTTAAAGAGGTCAAATGGGTGCAGACTCAAGACTATATTGTTTTAACTCAGAAAACAGGGACCAACATGCACGAGTAGGTGAGGTCTTGATTCAACTTCAGTCAATAATTTGAGCTTAAGTGTGAGAAGAGGGAAGACTTAATGAGAAAGATGAATGAGACTGTTATGGGCATCAGGCCTTCCAGCAACTCTGAGAAGACAAACTCAGACTCGGGATCACTCTTAAGCCTAAGTTCAGACCAACACCATGATCAAACCTACACCATGATGTAGCTACGACAACTTGACTAGATCATCCATGCCTAAGCCATTCAGTGTAAGAGGAAAAAGACAACACATAAAACTGATTAAAATTGGTTGTGATGCCACTATGATCAAACCTACATCACAACAACATAACTACCCTCGACTGGATCATCCATGCCCGAGTGTTCTAATACAGCTGTTACAAAGAAATGAACAGGAAATTGACTTTCATTAAACAAGAAGTCTCAAATACAGATACATAACCAAAAGAACCAGAGCTTCATTAAAACTTTACAATACGGGAGCCTAGCCCCACCATCCACACATAACAAAATAAAAAAAATGCCTTCATATACTCAGAACTGGCTCCGACTACCCGAGGCACGATCATGTCATGCGTTGAAGGATTTGTGTCGGTGAGCTTCTCTATCATGATGTACATGCAGACGTTAGTCAGACTTCCCATGCAATCTTCTGTCAGACGTGTTCTCTATCAGGCTGTGCATGCAGACGTTAGTCAGACTGCCCATGCAATCTGTAGCAGTCTGCCAGTCATCTCGTCTGAAACTATTCTATCAAACTGTGCATACAGTTTCCTGTTGGATGCTAGCTCTGACAGTCTGCCAGTACTTTCAATATTTCAATTTATGGGGGGAGACGATGTTTCAACCACCTCCCCCTTCTTTGATTAACCGTCTTCATCGGGATCAGGACGGGCTTGAGTCAACTTGACACCTGGAGAACTTGCTAGCCAAACTCTGAATATCTGCCACTTGGATCCTCGTTGGACGCTGGCAGGGGAGACTGGCAGGCGGTCATGGAAGAAGGCAAGAGCGAGTGGGTGAGGAGATGAAACAAACGGGCACAAAACGATGAGTGAGCTATGGCCGAGTGGAAGGTTTCGGATGGTCGAGTGGTGGCTGGGAAAACATGGGCGTCGGTTCGTGAGAGCTGAGGTGCCACGATGCGAAGGTGGTGCGACAGATGGATAGGAGTGTGATTGGTCAGGAGGGGACATGACAACATTACAGGATGATGACGTGGAAGCAGAGGGGAGGCTGCAGTGGTAGGGCGAAGTGGGGACAACAACATAGGTGGAGGTGACAAAGGAGACAAATGTCAGGAGGTGAGAGGCAGAATCGAAAAGGGAGATTTGACATGGAGTGGGAGTGGGAGACACATGGCAGGTGATGATAGGGAGTGGTGACAGTGATTAGGGGACAGGCACGAGTGGGTGTTTTGAGTGGAGGATGGGTGGCGACGGGAGTGAGGGTGGTAAGTGGAGGTGGTAAAGCGGTTTGCTCAGACAGGGGGGTAGGTAGTAAGTGGTTTAGTGCGGTCGAGGGGGGTCTGAGTTGACGAGGATGCCTGTGCTCCAAAACTGCTTGCTCGAACCCCCCCCCGGTTAAAGGTAGAAGGTCAGAGGGGGTTCGAGATGCATCGAGGGACATTGATCTGAGCACTCCAATCTCGACCACTCAGATTTAAGCGCCCCTTAGCATAGTGCGCCAAACCATCGGTCCACCCCTAAACTTAGGATAAAATGCATTTGGTGGGTTTTTAGGCCCCTTTCTCGCAATTTCTTTGCCCAAGGCTCAGCTCCTTAGGGAAAACACCCCCCTTACAAATATATGTGCTAACATTAAGCTCCATGGAGGATAGAGTCCTCCCTGAGAGGCTCTAATATCTTCAGTAGTTCCAGTCGCCTTCTACATTGGGCTATGGAGTCATGCTCTGAGGTATAATGTCAAAAACATCATACTGACGAATTTAAACTATTCTACTTACAAACCTAAATCAAACATACCTGTTCCAGATGGAGCTTATTTGTATACACTCCTAGACTAATGGGTTTTACATAGTTCTAGGTGAAAGTAAACTTCCACCATAACCATTCAAGTGGATTCCTAACTCGAAACTCATTTGCTCTATCACTGATTAATACAAAATAATGAAACTGTGACAACAAAACTATTACATTTTTCAGTGCTCCTCCTAGTATTGAAGGCAAGATTAAGGTGGGCAGCTCCAAAACATGAAGGAAATGCAACTCCATGTACTCCCTTACAGGCTCATAGGATGAGTGACCAACTCCAGAAAATTTGTAACAGAAAGCCTGCTTTGTTTTATAGTTGCTCACCTTTGGCTGAATGTTTGTGGTGAGCATAGGTGAGTGAAAGGTTGTTGCAGACCGCTGGTCCACTTCCTCTTTTCCTTCATGGATTTCCCAAGGATCAGAGTCATAATCATCATCAACAGGACCTATGGGAAAACTCTTCTCTTGGCCTTTTGCAGGCCCAGGATGGTTGATTTCTACACAATGCTTTTCCTTAATATATAAAGAAAAGGGCTATGTAGGATGCTCTTGGAAATCCTTCATCTCCACATCGGAATCCGATTCATAGTTGTCATACACAGGCTGGTTGATCCCCAAGTCAACGAGTTGGGAGGTAGGGATCTTCTCTTCTCCAGGCTTCAGACATGAGACACGCTGCTCATTTGGCTCTTCCATTTCTTCTTCATGGCTTTCCAAAGGATCGGAGTCATAATCATCATACATAGGAGCCATGCTACAAGTTTCCAAAGGAACCATGAGAAAACTCGACTCTTCTTCATCTTTGTTGGGATATCCCTCATAAGTTCTTTGTTCTTGGTTATAATTCGAGATCACTTCTTCATCATAAGCAGGGCTGCCAAGAACATCTGTTTTAAAAATCGGAATATCCACTGCATTTTCTTCATAAGAGTAGCAAGCATGATCTACCTTCAATTCCTCTATCCCGACAGAAAGAGATTTTACCAGATTTGTCAAATCCTCTGAGGTGTACACCTCATCCTCACAACTTCCATTAGATACAACCATATCTGGAACACAACCTTTATATTCCTTACAACAACTATGACAAATTAACTCAAAGGAATAATACCTTTGACATTGCTTATTGAAAGCTGCATGAAACTATTCCAGGGAGGAGATGCTAGCAGGGGGCAAGGAGTGGTACCACTCACAAACATCTCATGTTAGTGAGAACATGAACATCTTTAATAATACATCCTCATGATGTATTTCCCACTGATGCATGAGTTCACGAAACTCACAGAGATGTTTGGCAGGGCTATCATCTTTATGCTCTTTAAATATGGGAAAAAAATCAACCCACTCATCGACAGTAGGAACAACGTTGGGAAAACCAAGAACAATAGAGAAGTTAAAAGGAGCAAACCTGCGAGTAAGGATCTTGTCCATTTAAAAACAATGGAGTCACCATTGGATCCTTTAACCATGGAGTCTCCAGGTGAATGGTGTGTAGTCTGAAAGTGTCTGGTCCTTGTTCACCATCAAAGGCCAGATCTAACAGTTATCGTCCTCCTAGAGAGCTTTTCAATCCAAGACAACAACTAAAGCATTGTCGAGAAATATTTATTTTCTTGATAATTACCTCTGGGACAGCTTCAGGTGCAGCCAGACGCAGTTGTGAAGTCTGCCTCTAGAAACCACAACTGAAATAGTGGAGTCAAAGCAGTGGAGTCGTCAGGTGCAAGATGCAATCTTCAATGGTTATGATATCTGATGCACCTTCATAATCAGAAATTCTTTGTCGTTCTACCCAGGGAAAAGTCTTCAATTCGTTCCCCGGCAATGACGCTAGAAATGTTAGCACTGGAAGTCACCCTCCGATTGCAGAGAAGGTAAGACAAGTACCCATCAGAGTTTATATGTCACAGGTTGATTTTAAAGAGGTCAAATGGGCGCAGACTCAATACTATATCATTTTAACTCAGAAAATGGGGACCAACATGCACAAGTAGGTGAGGTCTTGATTCAACTTTAGTCAGTAAGTTGAGCTTAAGTGTGAGCAAAGGGAAGACTTAATGAGAAAGATGAATGAGACTGCTATGGGTATTAGGCCTTCCAACAACTCTGAGAAGACAAACTCGGACTCAGGATCACTCTTAAACCTAAGTTCAGACAATGAAACATATCAAAACAATAGAGTCACAGCAGCACCATGATCAAACCTACACCACGATGTAGCTATGACAACTCGATTGGATCATCCATGCCCGAGCCATTCAGTGTAAGAGGAAAAAGACAACACAAGAAACTGATTAAAATTGGTTGTGATGCCACTGTGATCAAACCTACATCACAACAACATAACTACCCTCGACTCGATCATCCATTTCGAGTGTTCTAATACATCTGTTACAGAGAAATGAACATGAAACTGACTTTCATTAAACAAGAAGTCTCAAATACAGATACATAACCAGAAGAACTAGAGCTTCATTAAAACTTTACAATACGGGAGCCTAGCTCCACCATCCACACATAAAAAATGACAAAAATGCCTTCATATACTTAGAACTAGCTCCAACTACCTGAGGCGCGATTATGTCATGCGTTGAAGGCTTTTCATCGGTGAGCTTCTCTGTCAGGCTGTGCATGCAGACGTTAGTCAGACTACCCATGCAACCTTCTGTCAGACACATTCTCTGTCAGGCTGTGCATGCAGACGTTAGTCAGACTGCCCATGCAATCTATGGTAGTCTGCCAGTCTTTTCATCTGAACCTGTTCTGTCAGACTGTGCATGCAACTTCCTGTTGGATGCTAGCTTAGACAGTCTGCTCGTAGTTTCGATCTTTCTATTTATGGGGGGAGATGATGTTTCAACCACCTCCCCCTTCTTTCATTAACTGTCTTCATCGGGATTAGGATGAGCCCAAGTCAACTCGACACCTGGAGAACATGCTGGCCAAACTTTGAATATCTGCCACCTAGATCCTCGTTGGACGCTAGTAGGGGAGATTGGCAAGCGGTCATGGAAGAAGGCGAGAGCGAGTGGGTGAGGCAATGATGCAAATGGGCACGAAACGACGAGTGGCTATGGCCAAGTGGAAGGTTGGGGATGGTTGAGCGGTGACTGGGAAAACGTGGGCACCGGTTCGTGAGATCTTAGGTGCCACGATGCGAAGGTGGTGCGACAGAGGGATAGAAGTGTGATTGGTCAGGAGGGGAAATGACAACATCATGGGATGATGACGTGGAGGCAGAGGGGAGGTTGCAGTGGCAGGGCGAAGTGAGGACAACAACATAGGTGGAGGTGACAAAGGAGATAGACATCAGGGAATGAGAGGCGGAAGAGAAAAGGGAGATGTGACATGGAGTGGGAGTGGGAGACACATGGCAGGCAGTGATAGGGAGAGGTGACAATGGTTAGGGGACATGTGCGAGTGGGTGTTGTGAGTGGAGGACAGGTGGCGGCGAGAGTGAGGGCGGTAAAGCGGTCTGCTCAGAGGGCGGGGTAGGTGGTAAGTGGTTTAGCGCGGGGGGGTGTCCAAGTTGACGAGGAGGCGCCACGTTAGTGGGGGGGGCACTCTCAAAAACCGCTTGCTTGGACACCCCCCCCCCTATTTAAAGTTAGAAGGTCAAAGGGGGTTCAAGCTGCGTCAAGGGCCGTTGAATTGAGCGCTCCAATCTCAGCCGCTCAGATTTACATGCCCCTTAGCATAGTGCACCAAACCATCGAGCCACCCCTAAACATAGGATAAAATGCATTTGGTGGGTTTTTTATCCCCCTTTCTCACAATTTCTTTGCCTAAGGCTCAACTCCTTAGGGAAATCACCCCCCTTACGAATATATGTGCTAACATTAAGCTCCATGGGGGATAGAGTCCTCCCTGCAAGGCTCTAAGATCTTCAGTAGTTCCAGTGGTCTTCTGCATTGGGACATGGAGTCATGCTCTGAGGTATCATGCTGAAAACAACATACTGACGAATTTAAACTATTCTACTTACAAACCTAAAGCAAACACACCTACTCTAGATGGAGCTTATTTATATACACTCCTAGACTAATGGGTTTTACATAGTGCTAGGTGAAAGAGAAATTCCACCATAGCCATTCAAGTGGCTTCCTAACTGGAAACTCATTTGCTCTGTCACTGATTAATACAAAATAATGAAACTGTGACAGCAAAACGATTACATTTTTCAGCGCTCCTCTTAGTACTGAAGGCAAGATCAAGTAAGGCGACTCCAAAACATGAAGGAAATGCAACTCCATGTACTCCATTACAGGCGCATAGGATGAGTAACCAACTCCAAAAAATTTGTAACAGAAAGCCTACTCTGTTTTACAGTTGCTCACCTTTGGCCTAATGTCTGTGGTGAGCATAGGTGAGTGAAAGGTTGTTGCAAGATGTTGGTCCACTTCCTCTTTTCCTTCATGGATTTCCCAAGGATCAGATTCATAATCATCATAAATAAGACCTATGGGAAAACTCTGCTCTTGGCCTTCTACATGCCCAGGATGGTTGATTTCTACACAATGTTTTCCCTTAATATATACAGAAAAGGGCTCTGTAGGATGCTCTTGGAAATCCTTCATCTCCATATCGAAATCTGATTCATAGCTCTCATACATAGGCTGATTGCTCCCCAAGTCAACGAGATGTGAGGTAGGGATCTACTCTTCTCCAAGCTTTAGACAAGAGACAAGCTACTCATTTGTCTCTTCCATTTCTTCTTCATGGCTTTCCAAAGGATCAGATTCATAATCATCATACACATGAGCCATGCTACAAGTTTCCAAAGGAACCATGAGAAAACTTGGCTCTTCTTCATCTTTGCTGGGATATACCTCAGAAGTTGTTTGTTCTTGGTCATCACTCATGCTCACTTCTTCATCATAAGAAGGGCTGCCAAGAACATCTATTTTAAAAACTAGAATATCTACTGCATTTTCTTCATAAGAGCAGCAAGCATGATCTGCCTTCAATTCCTCTATCCTGGCAGAAAGAGATTTTACTAGATCTGTTAACTCCTTCGAGGTGTACCCCTCATCCTCACAACTTCCATTAGATACAACCATATCTGGAACATGTCCTTTATATTCCTCACAACAACTATGACAAATTAACTCATAGGAATAATACCTTTGACAATGCTTATTAAAAGCTGCATGAAACTGTTCCAGGGAGGAGATGTTAGCAGGGGGCAAGGAGTGGTACCTCTCACGAGCATCTCCTGCTAGTGAGAACATGAACATCTTGAATAATACATCCTCATGATGTATTTCCCACTCATGCATGAGTCCATGAAACTCATAGAGATGTTTGGTAGGGCTATCATCTTTATGCTCTTTAAATATGGGCGAAAAATCAACCAACTCTTTGACAGTAGGAACGACGTTGGGAAAACCAGGAACAACAGAGAAGTTAAAAGGAGAAACCTTGTGAACCAAGATATTGTCCATTTCAAAACAATTGAGTCACCATTGGATCCTTTAATCGTGGAGTCACCAGGTGAATGATGTGTAGTCTAAAAGTTTCTGGTCTTTGTTCACCATCAAAGGCCAGATCTGACCGTTATCATCCTCCCAGAGAGCTTTTCAATCCAGGACAACAGCTAAAGCCTTGTCGAGAAAGCTTTCTTTTCTTGATAATTCCCTTTGGGTCAGCTTCAGGTGTGGCCAGAGGTAGCTGTGAAGTCTACCTCTGGAAACCACAACTGAAACAGTGGAGTCGAAGCAGTGGAGTCGCCAGGTGCAAGATGCAATCTTCAATGGTTCTAATATTTGATGCACCTTCAGAATCATAAACTCTTTGTCGTTCTACCCAGGGAAAAGTCTTCAATTCATTCCCTGACAACAACGCCAGAAATGTTAGCACTGGAAGTCGCCCTCCGATTGCAGAGAAGGTAAGCCCATTACCCATCAGAGTTTATATGTCACAGGTTGATTTTAAAGAGGTCAAATGGGCGCAGACTCAAGATTATATCATTTTAACTCAAAAAACGAGGACCAACATGCACGAGTAGGTGAGGTCTTGATTCAAGTTCAGTCAGTGAGTTGAGCTGAAGTGTGAGCAAAGGGAAGACTTAATGAGAAAGATGAACAAGACTACTATGGGCATTAGGACTTCCAACAACTTTGAGAAGACAAACGCAGACTCGGGATCACTCTTAAGCCTAAGTTCAGACATTGAAACATGTTCAAACAACATAGTCGCAACAGCACCATGATCAAACCTACACCACGATGCATCTACAACAACTCGACTGGATCATCCATGCCCGAGCCATTCAGTGTAAGAGGAAAATGACAACACATGAAACTGATTAAAACTGGTTGCGATGCCACTGTGATCAAACCTACATCACAACAACATAACTACCCTCGACTGGATCATCCATGCCCGAGTGTTCTAATACAACTGTTACAGAGAAATGAATAAGAAACTGACTTTCATTAAACAAGAAGTCTCAAATACAGATACTTAACCAGAAGAACCAGAGCTTCATTAAAACTTTACAATACGGGAGCCTAGCTCCACCATCCACACATAACAAAATGGAAAAAATGCCTTCATATACTCAGAACTGGCTTCGACTGCTCGAGGCGCGATCATGTCATGCATTGAAGGCTTTGCGTCGGTGATCTTCTCTGTCAGGCTGTGCATGCAGACATTAGTCAGACTGCCCATGCAGTCTTCTGTCAGACGCATTCTCTGTCAGGCTATGCATGCAGATGTTAGTCAGACTGCCCATGTAGTCTGTGGCAGTATGCCAATATTTTCGTCTGAACTTGTTTTGTTAGACTGTGCATGCAGCTTCCTGTTGGACGTTAGCTCGGACAGTCCGCCAGTACTTTCGAGATTTCTATTTATGGGGGGAGACTATGTTTCAACCACCTCCTCCTGCTTTCATTAACTATCTTCATCAGGATCAAGATGGGCCCGAATCAACTTGACACCTGGAGAACGTGTTGGCCAAATTATGAACATATGCTACCTGGATCCTCATTGGACGTTGGCTGGGGAGACTGGAAGGCGGTCATGGAAGAAGGCGAGAGCGAGTGGGTGAGGTGATGACGCAAATGGGCACGAAACGATGTGTGAGCTATGGCCAAGTGGAAGGTTGCATATGGCCGAGCGGTGATTGGGAAAACGTGGGCGTCGGTTTGTGAGAGCTGAGGTGCCATGATGTGAAGGTGGTGTGGTAGAGGGGAGGTTGTGGTGGCAGGGCGAAGTGGGGACAACAACATAGGTGGAGGTGACAAAGGAGACGAATGTCAGGAGGCGAGAGGCAGAAGCAAAAAGGGAGATGTGACATGGAATGGGAGTGGGAGACACATAGCGGGCGGTGATAGGGAGAGGTGACAGTGGTTAGGGGACAGGTGCGAGTGGGTGTTGTGAGTGGAGGATAGGTGGCGGCGGGAGTGAGGAAGGTAAGCGAAGGCAGTAAAGTGGTTTGCTCTAAGGGAGGGGNTTGACGAGAAGGCGCCACGCTAGTGGGGGGCCCACGCTCCAAAACGGCTTGCTCGGATCCCCCCCGATTAAAGGTAGAAGGTCGGAGGGGGTTCGAGTTGCATCGAGGGCCATTGATCTAAGCGCTCCAATCTCAACTGCTCAGATTTATGCACCCCTTAGCATAGTGTGCCAAACCATCGGGCCACCCCTAAACTTAGGATAAAATGCATTTGGTGGGTTGTTTAGCCCCCTTTTCTCGCAATTTATTCTCCCAGGGCTCAGCTCCTTAGGGAAAACACCCCCTTTACGAATATATGTGCTAACATTAGGCTCCATGGAGGATAGAATCCTCCTTGTGAGGCTCTAAGATCTTTAGTAGTTCCAGTCGCCTTCTGCATTGGGCTATGGAGTCATGCTTTGAGGTATCATGTCAAAAACATGATACTGACGAATTTAAACTATTCTACTTACAAACCTAAAGCAAACACACCTGCTCTAGATGGAGCTTATTTATATACACTCCTAGACTAATGGGCTTTACATAGTGCTAAGTGAAAGCGAACTTCCACCATAGCCATTCAAGTGGCTTCCTAACTGGAAACTCATTTTCTCTGTCACTGATTAATACAAAGTAATGAAACTGTGACAACAAAACAATTACATTTTTCAGTGCTCCTCCTAGTACTGAAAGCAAGATCAAGTTGGGCGGCTCCAAAACATGAAGGAAATGTAACTCCATGTACTCCCTTACAGGCTCATAGGATGAGTGACCAACTCTAGAAAATTTGTAACATAAAGCCTGCTCTTTTTTACAGTTGCTCACCTTTGCCTGAATGTCTGTGGTGAGCACAGGTGAGTGAAAGGTTGTTGTAGGTTGTTGGTCCACTTCCTCTTTTCCTTCACGACTTTCCCAAGGATCAGAGTCATAATCATCATAAACAAGACCTATGGGAAAACTCCGCTCTTGGCCTTCTGCAGGCTCAGGATGGTTGATTTCTACACAATGTGTTTCCTTAATATATAAAGAAAAGGGCTCTTTAGGATGCTCTTGGAAATCCTTCATCTCCACATCGGAATCTGATTCATAGCTGTCATACACAGGCTGTCTACTCCGTGTTACAAGGGAAAAACTCTCTATGGCCAAGGGTAAACCACAACAGACAGGTATGACTACAAAAACCAACTCAATTCCAACATATGCTATACAAGCTGATGTGCAAGATAAGAAAGAGGCCTACCTCGATCCAATGTTCAATGATGTTCCGTCGTTGAGTACTTTGACCCAAAGCTTCATACTTGTAAGAAGTTCTCAACAAATAAGCAGAGCAAGTACATAATGATAATATATATGGGGTTATCACATCAAATAGCATAATCCATTAATAAACATTAAAAACATGCCCATGGATAATAATCATATATGTGCAAGATACCAATAGGACAGGAAAGGAGTATTTCTATTAATAATTGATCAACATAAGTGACAACATTACAGACTTCCGTGTCGACACAGTTTGAAACCAAGAAACCAAGTTCCTTCCAACTGGGTTTCCACCACTTCAATCCTCCACCAAAGGCAAGCTCATAGAAAAGAGGCAATGAGGTCCTCTCAACAATAGGGAAAGAGCTTGGGGGCTGAACACTGTGTTTAGACTTGAGGGACAAAGGGATTCATACTCAATATGAAGTAATTTCTCCATAGTAACTTTGCTCTCAAAGTTGAATGCTTTCTCCTTCTTTTCCATAGCTTGAAATTGTGCTCTTATAGCCTCCAGAATGCAACCGAAGGGCCGAGTCAGAGCGTTTCTAGTATATGGAAGGCCAAAGATTAGAGATCTTCTGTCGTGACATGGAAACCTGACCTCATTTTGTATTTTCTGGCACAAATCTCGATGTACGCGGGCTATAGTGGAGCAACCAGCGTATATGAATCTTGCATAACTGATAGGGAGCGTATATGTGGAAAAATGTATATTTTTAGTTCTAGATTCATCAAAAAGGGATGACAAGTCTGTATAGGGAAATGGAAAAAGGCCCTCTATGCTAGATAGCAATGGTGAGGCAAATCTTGCTATAACAGATGCCCCCTAATGTGTGAGATCAAAGGAGTATCTACGATGGTCGAAATACATTATAAATAACCCAGAAGTGGAGTGGTGGAGAACTAGCTGGACGAACTCAATTGCTCACTACATTATGTACTGACTTTGCATACATGGCTGCCAAGAATACAATGCAGATCCATGTGAAAAATATATCAAACTATTTTTCATGGCCATGAACAATAGTTTGATATATTTTTCACATGAATAGGCAAATAAAAATGTGGTTACATGCCAAAAGCTGTCATAGTCCCGAACAAGGCCCTGTGGAACCAGTCTCAAAATCAATCTGAAGATATCTGTATATCATGTAGTACAATCTGATCTCCCATGATCACTAAAGTCAAATAGGCGCTAGTCCAATGAAAAAGAATCAACAACTCAGGAAAGCTTTGACCACATAGTGATGTCTTCAAGTCTTTTACACAATCCGCCAAGGTGCAAGTCTACATCATGTGAATAAAGGAGTTGAGGTCGAACATAATGAGACATCGTTTGATTACCGGTCATTGAGATATACCGTTAACAAACATGAGACAACCTACCATTAATGAAAGTAGCTATCAAGGCACCGAGTACATTTCTACAAGTGCGAATAAAGGAGTCGGTGTTGAAAACTTGAGAAATCAATTGATCAGGAGACATTGATATATTCCCATCTGTCAATGGCAAGAGAGCCTGCCACTAATGAATGCAAGCCTCAAGGTACTCATAAAACTCTAGGTCCCATATCCAAAATAAATGAGCTGAAGTCGATGGAAAGAGACCCACTGAAAGGAGAGCATTGAGGCATCTCTCATCAGTCAGGATGAGGAACAAAGCAAGAGCTTCATGATTTGGTGGAGAACGGACAAAGAACATGTTCATGAACCAACGACCCTGTGCGTCTTTCGCGTGTGCCAAATGAAAGCGGTACACAAAAAAGACCCTTTGAATAACAACCAATGATGAAAATTGCTGACAAAGGTGAGGAAACCACCAATAAGGCTAATGGCATCCAAGACACTGCACGAATCTCAAAGTGTGAATAGATGTCTTGCCGTCGAACACAAGGGAAACCACCCAGTCAACGACCAATGATGAAGTGTCGGTTGTTGGGTTCAAGGTGACCTACCAATGATGAAAGTAGGGCCAGGGTGCATGATGAGACCAAAGTATCATGTGATTCTGAGACAAATTGAGGGTATGAATGACATGCAAAGTCAAGATTTCTGAGGAGTGGCCGACACAGGCTGATAGACTTCCTTTGAACGCATGAGACATATGGTGGACTCCAGCAGCATAGACTCAATGATGTGACTATTAGATGCAGGAGGCATCAATAATGTTCTCTATAGGGACTGGAAGAGTAACCAGTGGGTAGAGAAAACTCTATAACGAGATCAGCTTCATAAGGCCATGCTAAACCCAAAATTATGATGTCGCAAGGACTCAATAACTTTGTGCTCTGTTCAAAGGCGACACAACTACTGTCGATTACAATATAGTACTCTCTTCCCGCCCGTCTTTTTTTGTTTTTTCATAACAAATTAATGCTATGATACAGAGGAGGGAACAAGTGTCACAAGTAAGCAAAAACTAGTTCCAACAGTGGAACATACCTATGCTCAATGCAAGGAAATGCATGCGGGAGATGGACACTCCGAGTGATGTTCCCTCCAGGGTATAGGGTGTCAAATTGAGAAGGATATAAACAAGACTCTGCTTGGTTGAGGATGCAAAACTGCTTAGGAAACGGTTTATAACGCAAAGCGAGAACCGGCTAAAGGCTCAATACTGCAAGCGAGGGCATGAGATGCAATCACAACTTAACGCCAAAAAATGTTATTTTTTATATCTTTTAGTCTACTTGGTGTAAAAAATGGGTAAACTTGTGCCAAATAGACATCTTTTCAAATCCAATTTACGAGTGTGAAAAAGACAAGTTCACTCGACAATATTTTCTATTTTTTATAACGAGTCAGAAAAGAGCTTAACTAAGACTCATGACCTTTCAAATCCAATTTTAATGAGTGTGAAAGGGACAAATCACTCGGCAATCTTTTCGGTTTTTATATGAGTTGGAAAAGAGCTTAACTGAGACTCGTTTTGGGAGTCCACGGGTAATAAGGCCGCATGTGTATGAATGAGAAATGAGACTCATCATAATTTCATGTATGGAAGACCAAAGATCAGAGATCTTCTGTCGTGACATGGAAACCCGACCTCATTTTGTATTTTCTAGCACAAATCCTGATGTACGCAGGCTGTAGTGGAGCAGCCAACGTATACACATCTTGCATAACTGATAGGGAGCGTATATGTGAAAAAATGTATATTTTTAGCTCTGGATTCATCAAAAAAGGATGACAAGTCTATATAGGGAAATGGAAAAAGGCCCTCTGTGCAAGATAGCAATGGTGAGACAAATCTTGCCATAACACTCCCCAAGTCAATGAGATGTGAGGTAGGGATCTGCTCTTCTCCAGGCTTCGGATAGGAGACAAGCTGTTCATTTGGCTCTTCCATTTCTTCTTCATGTCTTTCCAAAGGATCAGAGTCATAATCATCATACACATGAGCCATGCTACAAGTTTCCAAAGGAACCATGAGAAAACTCAGCTCTTCTTCATCTTTGCTGGGATATCCCTTAGAAGTTGTTTGTTCTTGGTCATCGCTCGAGATCACTTCTTCATCATAAGAAGGGATGCCGAGAACATCTGTTTTAAAAACCAGAGTATCCACTGCATTTTCTTCATAAGAGCAGCAAGCATGATTTGCCTTCAATTCCTCTATCCTGGCAGAAAGAGATTTTACTAGATTTGTCAACTCCTCCGAGGTGTACCCCTCATGCAGTCTGTGGCAATCTGCCAGTCTTCTCGTCTGAACCTGTTCTGTCACACTGTGGGGGGGGCCGCGCTCCAAAACCGCTTGCTCGGACCCCCCCCCGGTTAAAGGTAGAAGGTCGGAGGGGGTTCGAGCTGCGTCGAGGGATGTTGATCTGAGAGCTCCAATCTCGGCCGCTTAGATTTATGTGCCCCTTAGCATAATGCGCCAAACCATCGGGCCACCCCTAAACTTAGGATAAAATGCATTTGGTGGGTTTTTTAGCCCCCTTTCTCGCAATTTCTTCGTCCAGGGCTCAACTCCTTAGGGAAAACACCCCCCTTACGAATATATGTGCTAACAAATGTCATTCAAACAATAGGATAGGACATGAAGATTGTTCCTCTAAAAATGAATTATAGATATTAATGTCATTCAAACAATAGGATAGTACATGAAGGTATACATAGTTACAACTATAAATCTTGTTCTAACTACTCTTGTTAGTGAATAATTTAAAACGTACCCTATATGTGAGAAACAACTACTTAAAAATAATTTAAAACATACCCTATTCGTCTGTGTTTACATGGTTTCCAAAGTTGACAGGGGGATTCAATCGTACTCATCAGCTATGAGCAACTTGGCTCGACAGAATGATTCGTTCTCAGCAGGTGGGGATGACTGGTTCAAGGTCGCGTTCACATTGTTTCAACTTTCAATATTAACATTGAGAACCATTCATGTTCAACAGCTGGAAAGGTTTAGCTTCACGTGGTTTCAATAATGATGTTCAGAATCATTCGTACTCAATGGCTGGAGGCCCACTGCTCACATTGTTTCAGAGTTATTCGTACTCAACAGTGGGAAGAAACCTGACTTGATGTCATCTACAATTATTCGTACTCAACAGTTGGCAAGCAACTCGAGTTTAGGCGAGATAAAATTATACGGTCTCAAAAATTTTCCGCCCAGTTCATGGTGGGGATGACTGGTCGTGTTCAGGGTCACGTTCACATTGTTTCAACTTTCAATATTAACATTGAGAGCCATTCATGTTCAACAGCTGGAAAGGTTTAGCTTCACGTGGTTTCAATAATGATGTTGAGAATCATTCGTACTCAATGGCTGGAGGCCCACTGCTCACATTGTTTCAGAGTTATTCGTACTCAACAGTGGGAAGCAACCTGACTTGATGTCATCTACAATTATTCGTACTCAACAGTTGGCAAGCAATTCGAGATTAGGTGACTGCAACGGGATTAAATTATACGGACTCAACTTGACTTTAGGTACGATTCAAGAAAAGTATTTATTCTCCAAATGCGTGTTATTCGACGATTTTTTCTCCAAACGCGTACGATATTCAGTGATTTTCCGACGGATTTTTCTCCAATTTTTCTCCAAACGCGTACGATATTCAGTAAGTTTCTCCAAAACGACCCCATCCTGCCATCGGCGGATTTTCCTCCAAGCGTACGAAACTGGTTCACATCGAGGGAAGACTGGTTGACGGTCGAGAGCCATTGGTGTTGAACAACTGGAAAGGTTCTGGTTCACGTCGTTTCAATAGTTATCCGTAGCAACTTGACTTTAGGTACTATTGCAACTTGTGCAACAAAGTATTTATTAGTCGGCGGAATTTTCTCCCCATCCTGTCGATAGAATTTCATTGTTTCCATGGGGGCCACAGCCATTCTAAAGTGGCCTGTGTACTACGCAATGAGTTTGCTAGAATGGGCCTCTTTGCAGGTTCGAACTTCGCCTGACCTAAAAACGTCAACGTCAAGCCGTATAATACGTATTACACACCGTATTCATGTTAATGTAATGGGAGAATTCTTTACATAGCGTGGAGCCTCACATGATTTTGACAAAATGAAAGTTAATTTCCTCGATTCAATGCAATTTACCCTTTGTATTTTTTCGCTCAAATTATAATAAGGTAAGTCATGTTTTTGGAATTGAATTATTTATACCTAAGTAAAAAAATTGTAATTTTATAATATAATGGAAATTTGTGAAAATAAAAAGGGTAAATATTAAGTTGAAACATGGAAAATTAAATTTTATATATAATTTTAAAAACAAATACATGTATTGATAATAACAAGATAATGTTATTTTTTTTTAGATATTCAAATAAATATCTTTATTTTCAATGTTCTATCTTTAGGAAACAAGCACATAATTCTTGTATAGGGAAATAACAACATTAAACATCAACATGTTAATACTAATACTAAAGATTATAATAATAATAATAATAATAATAACAAGACACCAAATTGGTGTATGAGACCCCCTTGTTTGCGAGAGTTTTAGGTTACACTTGGGGAAATAACTCCAAGGCAGTTTTTTTTCTCCCATCCATACACACTAGCTCATGTAGGTGCCACCACCATTAAAGGCAATAAAACATCAAGCATGAATTCAATGGTTATGGATCTAGTTTTCCTCAAGCAACCTCATTTCCAACTATTACATTCAAATAATTATATGTCAACCAATTTTTATAACAACAATCCCACTCACAAACTTCTCTTCCCCCCTCATCCCTTCATAACACAAGGAATGAGATCCCTTTCATTGCTAAACAGTCCCTCAATCTATCCCACTTCCCTCCAGTACTCCCTATAGGCTGGCCAAGAAATCTCTATGCTAGGAACCAGGGAATCTCGATTGAAACTTAGCCATTACCCATACACTCGGCCATAATTTCCATATACATGCATGGTAGCAAACAATGGAAACACTGTAGTAACATATCCAACACCAACATGCAGCTCCCAATCATGGAATGAATGATAGAAATGCTTTTCTTAAAAGTTAGCCTTTCCTTCCCAAGGCTTGTATCGACACTTGGAATAAAAGATTTTATTTTTATTTTTATTCCATAAGCTAACCTTTCTTTAGGCTTGTGTAACCATTTGGTCTGCAAATCAAATTGTGTATTTTGGA
>JASDQU010815713.1:40476-51604 GCA_032191745.1 Picea mariana
ATCTGAGCATTATTTCTGCAGTGTGATTTCAGAATGAGGTATACTTATGTATTTTTCCAAATTCTTTTGCTGAGTTAATGAAAGAGCCTACCCATTTGAGAGCAGGACCCAGAGACGTAGTCCACTAGGGATGAACTCCATTATCAAGTTTTTTGTGTTCAGATTTGATGCTTATGTCTCTTCATTATTGAGCTTTTCCTTTTTTAATGGTGCACTTTACTTTATGCTCATTTAATGAAATTATTTATAAGTCACTCGATGAAAAGATCATGTATCAATAATGATCACAACTTCAATAGATCAAGATGCAAAATAAGATCATAATAATGCCATAACAACTAGAGACATATCAATTTTTAAATAATCAAACCCAGAGTCTTCACTGCTAGGGAGGGTGCGCTTGCTCCTCTGAATGTATTGAATTCAAAATCACTGCTTGGACAAGGTCTCTTGTACATCCCTTGCAAACATACTCATGCTTTGCTCGATGATATAACTTGAAAAGAATATACAAGTGCATACCTTTGAATTTTGTAGTATCGTTCAACTTGTCTTCTAATATGAAAATAAACACCATGTGAAAAGAAGAGGTTAGAAACTAAATAAAAAAGGTTCAATGATTAGAACAAGCTAGAAACCCTAAAATTTCAACTTTGACCACAAAAACAAATTTTGACCAAAAGTCAACCTTTGACTTTGACTTTGACCCAAAAAATCAAACTTGACGTTTCTGTTGGCTAAGGGCACTAGAGGGTGCACTAGGATAGGACGCACTAGAATACCCAAAAATTAGGCCCAATGCTTCACTGAAAGTGCCCAAGACTTTACGTTTAGGGTTTACTGCAGCTCCAAAATCAGAAACCCTAGTTGCAGTTGTAATTGGTGCTACAATGAGCTTGACAAGGAACTCTCGATCTAACTTCTAGAGGTTAGAATGTTCTGAAGGTAGTGTGGGCCCGTAACCTATTATAATAATGTTGATGTGCTTGTTTCACTATAGACAATGCTACACCATTGTCACCTAACCATAGGCACAAAGCAACCCCCGAGCACCTTAAACTTTGATAGAAAGAATGATTCCAGGAAGCCACACCATAACCAATAGATAACCAAGAGAGCGCACCTTCTCCAAGGGTAGTGCATAAGAGAAAGTACCAGAAAGACCGAAAAAGAGAAAACTGTACAACTGCAACTGTTGCTCCTCCTCCTCCAAACTTGCCCAATGTTTATGGTTTCTTGAGTGAGAGTGAGTGAACAAATGAGCCAAGACATCCTCTATTTATATTAATCTGTTCACTGACTTTTCTAGATGGGTCGACTTGACTTTCTAGTAATTATATTTTCTATTTATTTTTTTCCTGTGAAGCCAACTTGTCTTTCTGGATGATAATAATTAATATTATATATTTTTCTGAGCCGACATATCTTTTAGGTTTTTCACACATCTGTTTAGGGTTTCTCTTGCTTCCAGAATGTTCTATTCTAGTCAAAGATTACATATGGAGGTTAATACCTCCCACAACTACCATAATATCAAGAGTCCAAGATAGGCTCGTTCTTCCAAATCTATTCACCAAATAGGTCCTGCAAAGACAACAAATACACCCTCCAAGGATCTGAAGTCAAATGCATCATGATAAGTAAATCAATTCAATAAAAGAGCCATTTAAGCATGTACATCAAAAACTACTTCATCAAATAAACAAGTGCTCAAATACCCTATGCAATTTTTCAAGTTTAGGTATGGGAGGGTTGACAAAACGACCTATTGGGTGAATCGTACCTCAAGTTTAGGAGTGTTTCCCAAGTTGGCCTCTCTCTAAGACATGTGGACAAAGTGACATGGATGGGGAAAATAATTTTTTGGCATGGGGTTCATGAAATATAAGGGATCATAGTATCTCACTTATGGGTTCCTTTGTAGAGGGTGTGTTGCACCTTCGTTTTCAATGCAACCTTTTTCCAAGCCCATTTATTGCCTTTTGTTCTTTTAAGATGTTTCCTGGTTGAAGCCAAGGTGGGGCTTCTACCTAAGCATGAAAAACAATTCCCACCTTGACTCTACCTTGGTCACATCATTCTTCCCCAAGTTGAAAACAATGTGTGGGGCTTCTACCTAAGCATGAAAAACAATTCCCATGTAATGTCCCCATTTTTGGACATTATTATATTATAGAGTGTTATGCTTACCGGAGTAGCCAGATGGGGGTGAAAACAATTTCAAGAGATATTAAGGGGTTTTTTTGGGCCCTACTTGCATTGTTCATCATATTTCATCATCGGGATTCATTCCACACAATTTGGATTTAGTTCTGTTGCATTCCGACGATATCCGTAATTTTTAGTTATTATGGGTCATATTTTAATTAATTTCACTAAGAAGGTCATTTTGGGCATAATACTTGGAGAAACATCTTATTGTAATATCTCATTAGAATAAGGAGTAAGAGCACTATAGGATTAGATGATGAGAAGTGACTTTTAGTGGCCGAAGAAACCATAAGGACGAATAAATCACTTTTTAGAGGAAAAAAGACCAATTAATTAATAAAGTGATTTAATTAAAGAATAATAAAAATAAAGTAAAAGTCACTTGGAGGGAAAAGGTGAATAGGGGGGATAATAGAGACATATGTGTCTCTATTCTCTCATTATGTTGATTATCATTTTGATGTCTGACTTCTTTCTAGAGAGCCCATGCACTTGGGGGTTTTGAGGGTTTTGACTAAACAAACCCTAGAGATCAGCTCGGTGGTGAAAGATTCCACATTTATTGATACAAGATTGGCCAAGGAGGTGAAATATTCCTCCCTCACCATTCTACTTCAGTTTCTATCTCAATTTAGATCCATTCCAGTCATCAATTAGTGAAAGAGGGCACAACTTAGAGGGTTTATACAGAGAGGGCACACCAATTAGCAAAGGAGAGTTTGATTTGGTTTGTAAAGCTTGGTTTTGGGCTAGATCTTGATTGGAGGCTCTTTTCCATCATCAAAGCACCTCTTTTGGCACTTTGGGGGTTTCTTATCCTCCATATTTATCATTTCTCAGAGCTGGGCGAAATTCCTCAAGGAGGGCGCATTGGCACTTAGTGATACTTTCAGTTGGAGGGTTGAATATCTTTCTACAACAAAGGGATATATTCTCATGTGTTTTCCATCCTCAGATCTACAATTGGGAATCATTTTACAGAGGGTTTGAGGCCATTTATGAATAGGTCGAATTTGCGTGGGTTTCTATAGCCAGTGGGATGCACTTTCCAACCAAGGTGATCATACCGTGTCAAGGAACATATCCATTTTGGAGATCCGGACTTGAGGAGGTGTTTGGAGAATTTCAGGAGCTGCATCTCATTGTTCTATCTTGTTTTTAGAGCTACCTACAACCATAGAACCAATCTGATATATGTATTTCCAGATCTAAATATTTCATGTATGGAACGACATATTTGATAAATAAAGGTCAAATTTGATTTGTGTCTATTTTATTATATTGTCCTTCATGGGTTTTTGTTGAAGTTTAGTTATCTTCTTATATATTTTTTATATGCAACTATTGGCTGCAAAAACACATAAATATCAAACCATAAACAACCTAGAAATACTCTACAAGCAAACTGTTTGACGAAATACCACAACCAGAAAACACATAAAACCTCAATGTTCCTAGCAAATCTATTTGCTAGGAACATTACAACCCACACATGCTCCACCTTGGTTGGAATTTTGTGTTAGTTATTTTTCACGGGTCTCATCAATTTCTTATGAGATAAATTTCATTGTACTCGGGGTCCTTGGGTGAGCATCTAGAAGGTTCATGATTGGATTTTATCTTTTTCCAGCTACAAGCCTCTGGGCCTTCAACCCCTTCTTTCCATGAAATGAGGGAGAATCCTTTATTGGGTCAGTACACCAAAAAAACCCAAAAGGTAAGGAGATGCGAGGATGAAGTGTGGAAAGTGATAAGTATGGTCGAGAATGACACGATGACTCGTCATGAGGACCTCTAAGTAGAAAACCTATCCCTAAGGGTGACCCACTTACTAAGGTTAAATTTCAACCACTAAGGTGAAATAGGGCAAAGAGCATAATTTCCAAGTATACGTTACATAATCAAAAGCAGTTTTAAATGCAACAAACTCAAATTCCTCAAATATTGAAATGACACTCACCATAATACTTGACTTGTACCTCATGGAGCAATACCTAATGTCTTTCGGAAGCTATCTGATGTGGTGGATACCCTCATGATGAACCTGATATCTGTGGTGGTGAAGCAGGATTTTATCTGTACAAGTGGACACTGCTGGTCAAGCTATCTCTTGGTATTCCATGTCTGCAACCTGAAGACCTCGAGACATCATTTCCTTAGTTATCCCTAAGAATTGTGGATAACAAATCCAAGAATCTAGCGGAACTTATGGAAGTCATATCTCTATTAATGGTGGTTCTATCCAAAAGAGTTCGAAGGCTATAGTTTTATAGAGACTCTCTTTTGGTGATTAGATGGATGAAGCATGAAGAATAAATTCACAATGTGAACCCGATTCCGCTGATAACATAACTTTAGGAGAATAGATTCAATTCAAGTAGAGTTCTTTCAGTGATATTTACAAGGAGTTAAAAATAGTTGCTAACACATTTTCTAAACAAGGAGCAGAGAAAACCCTAGTTTTACTTGGGTTGGAAGAACACTTAGATGGGGTCTCACCTAAGACCAAGTAGAAACTATGATTTTATCTCATCTATATGTAATATGGTGCAAAACATGACCTTATGGCGATGTTTTTTTTAGGGTATTTAGTTTTGGTTGGAAGACTATAATATGTCAGAGTCATATTGAGACATGTATAGGGTAATTATGGATGATGACTACTATTTCCTAATATTGTTAGATGTCTATGGATAGACAATATTTAGAGCTTTTAGTGTCTGTATGATGATGAATCGAGTGCCTTGGCACCTGAGGAATGTGATTTGTATTATGTCCTTGAATATAACGTGTGATTTTCTTTGGAAAAAAAAAGTGATGTAAGTAGTTATGCAAAAAAAATTTAGTGTTTATTGATAAAGTAAAAGTATGAAGAAATCAATTGGATATCGATATGCATTCATAGAATGTAATATGATTTTTTACTTAATGAAATTATGATTTTTTTCGAGGAAATAAAGTAGAGGTTTTTTTTTCCAAGGAATTACCTATGAACCAAGCCACCACTAGCAAAGCCAAGACAACACCAACAAATTTTCCACCAATAGAGCCGATCTTCCACCAACAAAGTCAAGACAACACCAACAAACAAGCCACTAGAAAATCCGAGAAAACACCAATATAGACGCCACCAACAAAGCCAATAGAACACCAATAGAGTTGAGCCAACACTAGCAGAGTCGAGACAACATTGGTAGAGCCTAACCAATGCCAATAGATTTGAGCCAACATCCAACTAACTAACAATTCGGCGTAGCAGTAACAACATGACTAAAAATCATCCCTGAAAGGTGAAAAGTTGAAAATGACTATGTTCATTTGTAATTTTTCTTATTTATAAACACTTTTTCGACCGAAAACATGTTTTGGCCAAACAATATTTTTTGGCAACATATGATGGAATGTAGCTAGCACAAATTTCTATGCCATGCCGATATTCTCCATTAAGTTTAACTTTCAACCGAACAATTAATTTGGTCGTAAGTTAGTTACAATTGTTAGGCTAAAATAATATTTTTTTTTTCGACCGAAAAATCATGAAATTCTAATTTGTCTCATACAATTCTTCTAAAATACTAATCTAGTTTCATTTTTCACCCTCAATATTCAATATTTTCAACAATCTAGATGACACATTTTCTAATTTTGTACCAATCGGAAATATTGTTTTGCACTCACTTCACTCGATAATAAATCAAGTGCAAAAAGTGATGAGTTGTCATCTTCAAAGGGATTTTTATTATGACTTGAACAACAAATCACAAAGTTGCAAGTTTTTGAGTGCCCACAAATAGGAGTAATATTGGGGCATGATATTAAAAAATTCCATTATGTGCTTGATTTTCTTCTATTGGTGATAGAGTTTGGTCTCTAAAATAGATTTGTACCAACAAAAGACTTGCAAAAAATGAGTGAATTGGGAACTTATAAACACTATAACTTCTAGCTCCTCACTCATAATCAAGCAATACCATAATCATTGGAAATATTTCCAAAACAGAATAGATTTGTAGATCTAGTTTTTAAAACATGCTTATGATTTCATTGAAAATTTAATAGAACAAACTCTTTGAGCTTGATGTAACAAAAAATATTGTCAACGTGGTCCGTGACGACCCCCAAATTTCTCTACTTGGAGGAAATGGGCATGGATTGAAAATAAGTATATAAAAGAGGTGGATATGGAGCTTGGAATACTACACACATTTCCATAATAGTATTTCATTTGGAAGTGGAAGCATAATCGTCAAACAAGATATGAAAACCAAGGTGCTTGACAACTAGAAAATTGAATGATGGACATGAGGTAGGACTAAAGCTACCTAGAATATTGATTTGAAGGTCAAGAACAACATAGTAAAAGGACCAAGGTCGTTGGTGCCCTTAAATAAAGAATGCATTTGATGCATGTGATTGCAATGAAACATGTGCAAATATGATTTGTAGAGAGATTTGTGGATACTCTTGGTTTAATAACAATACTTTCAAGGGAAATATTGTAACAAGAAAATGTTTAGCAAAGGTATGGAATATACCAAGTAATAGAGTGAGTTATAGTCTCATATACAAAAACCCAATGCATTTTTGAATTTAAGTCCTTGATTTATGGAAGTGCATAACATGCCATATGTTGAATGTTCAAGTTGCTAGAAGATATTGCAACAATGAGATGATTACAATGGTAATTACCTATTGTTGGTATGATTTAAGGATAGAGAGTGTTAAATGCATATCTAGATATATGGAATTGTTAGCTAAGATTGAAGAGGAAACCAAGTAATTGAGGTTACATATCATGATGAGAATTATGATTGCTTGTGAGTGAGCCATTGGATTTAATGAGTGTGGCTAAGAATGCAAAAATACAATGAGTTATAAAGGATTAAAGACAAAGTTGTGCTTGAGTTGGGATTCCCCAAGGAAGGAAAAGACTAGTTGCCAAAATCAAATTAAATCTGAAGGAAGTCAACACACAAGGAATGTTGCAAATTCTAAAGAATCGATAACACCAAAGGGTGGGCATGGACAACAAGTATGATCACAAAAAAATATATCAATGGACTTGGAAACCTTGTCCATGGATTGAAAATGATTGGAAGGGATTTTTCCTTCACTTATCTCTTACTTTGTTTTACAATACTGTGTATATTTTCTAGTTTGGGAAATGTGGCTATATGTGTGGATGATTGAGGCATGTGAATGTAGATAAAAGCAAGATATAGTAGTTGTTGGAATAATTGAGGGAAAATAAACACTTGTCAAGTGTTTGGCGAAGGGATGTTGAATATTCCCACGAGACACCAGCACATGTAATACCAAGGATGTTGTTGGCATCCATGCAAATATGGTGAACCAATGAAAACTCAACATATAGATTAGTTGAATAATCAAAATAATGAAGTGTTTGACATTGTATGTTATTTAAATGTGATACATGTATGTATGAATGTGATTGATATTATGCATATCTATGATTCTTGAGCCATGGGTTAATAAAGTCAACTTGCATAACTTGTAGATTCATAATGGAGGGTTGTTAAAGTATGATTGTGCAGTTGTAAAGGGAAATTGGATTGTGATATGTGTGGTTTTCACAATACCATGAACATGTACTGGGACTAAACATAGTTTTATCCAATAATTACCATGCCAGGGCTCCCTACAACAATCTATAGTTGTCTTTCCCTACATTAGAGCATTTGTGGGAAGATTAGACTCCCTGAGGAACTACTTAACATAGAAAGGGGGTATGTGTATGGTTTTGTGCTAAAATGAAGGGTCAAATTGATTGTTGGTAGTGGTGCTTAGTGATATCTATTGAGAGATATCATTGGTAATGTATCCTAATAATTTTCAGTGTACAGAAGGGTGCAAGTGAGTAGAATGGAAACCTGAGTGAGAATAAAATATGAGAAACTTGGATTTGTGTTATCTTGTGTTTAAGAAAATTTTGATGGTTGTTGAGATGAAAATACTTAAACATGATTTGAAATCAAAATTCAATGCTTGGCTAAAAAATAAATGTTAACAACTAGAGTGATTGCATTGGAAATATTATGAATCGACAATAAATGCATATTTGTTATGAGAAGGAATTGCATGAAAGCGATCATGACAAGGCCATGTTTATTAAATGAAACATGATTTTCCCTAAGAGGAGAGGATGTAAAGTGTCTTTTCTTGAATACGTCAATAAAAGTGAGTGTATAATGAAGGCTAGAATGCCACATGAAAAATATAAGTATTGTAATTATGATATTTTATTTGTTGTATTCGATATGATTTGGATGGTGATGGATAATTTCCAGTAGTGACTATAATTGACAATATATACATGTTGCTTGGATATGATACATGTGAGATGAGTAATTTGTCTAGAAAGGACAATGTGGGTTGCTAGAAGAAAACCCAAGGATTTTATTGTGCTAAGTACCAAAACTTATGCCAAACCATGATCATTGCGAACTAATTGTGCATGAGTTCTATGGTGTATGTCATGGATACTAAATACCAATTCCATAAACTCTTCTTGCTTATGATAACCTTGGTAAATAATGTATTGCTTGAGGGACTATTAAGTAAAGAAGGTAATGCATGAGCATGAGGTTCAATGGTTGTAAGGAAGATGTAAATGGATGAATATGTGTCATTTAAACTCAAGGTATATGCTAGATAGGAACATGCAATGTTATATTTAGGGATGTTGAAAAACAATAGTATACAAGGCCTCAACCATGGAAGTCACGATACAACGTTAAGGATTCATACAAATAAGTATTCATTGATCTTAAAATTATGTATGATAAATTCATATGTTGAATATAGAATTAGAAATTGTGTTCTAGAATATGACTCAATGAAAATAGATGTAATGAGCATGGAATTTGCTATGGTTTCCATAGGTGTATGTTGAAAGTATAACTTGAAATGGATCAAAGTCACATGAAAATAATTATAGAAACTTGTTGACTAAAAGAGGTATATGGGTAGCCCAAAGGGTAGGTAAGTTGACCTTACCTCAGTTGCAAATAACAATGTGGTTAAATCAAGGTTACAACAAAAGAGATATGTATTAATGAGAAAAATCTCAATACTTGCTGAAACATTTATTTCATGTGCAAATTAGAGTAATGCCAAATGTTGTTGCATAAAGTAAAAGAATGATAACAATGTAGAGGGATGACTTGGAAATAATGTTGCACTGTGGTTAGTGATATTCCAATGGGCATGGAAATGTACTACCTGCAATATGGACCCCTAGAAAAAGTTGTTGATGTTAGTACTGCAAGTTCACAAGAAAAGGCCCAAGGAATATTGCAGGATGGAAAGACACCAAGCATCCAAGATTGTGTGGTCTTATGAAGAAAAAATGGCAAGAGTATGGTAAATTCATATGGTAAGTATATTATCACTTGAATTAAGTTGAATTTATAATAAAATATTCATGTAATAGTGCACTTAGGGTCAACAACATCCCATGAGAACCATGGGAACAATAAAGAAATGAGAGAGGAATAAGGCGGAAAGTGCCTAACCTATATACCATCTTCTTAACAAGTGTCGTCTTGAGAGTCCTTAGACTTTTTCTTCTTCTTTTCATTTTTTTCCTAAAGGTATTCTTGCCCTTGCTTGTGCATACATGAATCCACCTCACATGGACATTCAAAAGAATTCTAAAAAAATATTGGAATTGAGTTTTGGGATCATTCTTCGTCATCCTTGAATTCTTTACCATTCTATCGACACTATTCTTGGTAATTGGGATTCTAAGCCCGCTAATTTTTCTTTTGAATCACTTCAATTGGACACCAAACGAAGAAGTTATCAACAAAAGAAGTTAGAAATGGCATACCACCAAGACATCTAAACTAAATATGGACAGAGTACAAGACAAATGAATAATTTTATTTGAAGAAACATTCCAATACAAATGTTACAGAGATAAACAAGACAATGCTACTGGAATCAAGACAAGTGCTACATAAATCAAAGGTAATGCTACGTAAATTTAGACGAGTGCTACAAAATTCTAGAAACAATGGTAAAAAATAAAGAGAGGCAATGATCCATTATCCTTATTTTCCAAAAATACCATTGCTCTCCAACAGTACCATTGCTTCCCTATAAGCCTTCAAGAATTTTATAGACCGAATCATTTGCAGAAGTACAAAAATTCAAGGATGAAAAGAAGACCTAATATTCTTTATTGCTGCAGAATTATGGTATGCCAATGCAGTTTGTTCTCTTTCTGAAGTCAATGTAGTTTCCTTTGTTTCCTAAGAATTTCATAAGCATATCATTGGCATAACCATTGCTACTGAATCAAAACATCAGCCCACTTTCTGCTCCACCGAATATGAACCTCCATAACTTCCTACTCCACACACTCCTAACCCACTCAATAAAGTAACTTGACTCACTTACACTACTAATATGGTTGTAGTTGTTGGAAATCTCTCGATGAGTGAAATTCATCTATGGTCCTTAGGATCAGTTAGGAGATGAGTTGAGAAAGATAAATATTAACATGTCCCACTAGACTAAGAGAGGGTTAGGGGGTCCGGTGTGTTACAAAGCTGTATTAGAGCAGATTTCAAACTCTAGGATTGAATGGGCCATCTCGGACACTTAAAATTGTTTTAGAAATTTTTTAAATGATGCCTAGTATGCATGTTTTAAAATGATGATATGATGGATAATAATAGATGTTGCTTCAACGCATAGGATGTACTGAAGGGAAAAAAAGATGAATGGTACAATAATATTATGGAAGAACTTTGCACCTCAGATATGAGGAATCTGATGGATAGAGGGATAGAGAAACCCCTTCATATTTGATGGCCACTATTACAAGTTTGAAGGAAGAAAACGAGAGTCTCATGTGAGCTCAGGATGAACATGAAAAGTTGAATGTAGT
>JASDQU010815714.1:0-13180 GCA_032191745.1 Picea mariana
AAAATATAAAAGCATAGATCTTACTTAACTCATAGAAAAGAAGAGGAAATTGTGTACTTGTATAATTGTTCTATAATTTATTATAGTCGAGGTTGTACCAAGTTGCAACAATTAAGGGATGGATAAACTAATTAGAAGAGAATGGTTTATGGAGACATAGAGAAGAAGCATATAAACCCTAGAAATGAAAATTAGAATCTCTCTATATTTTGTAAAAATAGTTTTTATTGAAAGTTGTGTATTTTCTCAGGGTGCTAAAGGTCCTTTTTACAATATTTTGGATAAATATTTATACAAATAAATAACAAAAAAAAATGTTATATTCGATCCTTTGAATTACAAAAATGGATTAATCAAATAATTCCTGTATTTTTTCATCCACTAAAGAGAAACCTCCTCATTTTATTGACTGGGTACCCAAATTAAACCTGTAAAAGACATGAGAAACATTGTATGTTGGATCGACCCCAATAATCTATCATGACCATTGCTATTGATTTTATTAACCACATTCATTGGGATTTTTTTTTTTAATTAGATCTATATAGATAAGGATTTCATAAATGGTTTGAATACAAAGTGAATGGGCTCTGAAACCTTAATGCTATGTTATTTTAAGCCATGGGACCCACCTTTACCAGTTGAACTTTTATGTATGCATGGAAGTTGTTAATTTGATAGACCGGTGCTCTGCTAATGAACTTTACTTCATTTCCCAGAATGAATCTAGACCATTCATGAGGGTAATGGGAAATTTTGAGAATAAATCTACATTGTATATCAGAGTAGTCAATTCAGAGTTGTCTTTCAAATTTCACTCCAAGAACATCATTTAAAAATAATATACACACCTTTAATATTAATGTTCAATTCAAAGTTATAGAGAAGATGAAGAATCTGACAGGGAGGATCCAAGACTTAATCTCAATTGTCCATTGGATATTCCATCAGAGGGATCTGAACCATCGGTTATATGTGCATCCATCGGAGAAAAAGATATGATCATTGATGACGTCAGATAAGACACATGGTCATTTTTTATTGGTCCATGTTGGCATTGATGTGGCTGACAGATGTCTGACACATGTCACTCATTTTTTATGTACTGTTCTCTGTCATCGAAAGAATTCACGTGTACACATAGAAGTTATTGATTGGCCCTGTCAATGTTGCACTGGCACATTGACACGTCATCTAGCAGGAGAAATTATTTGGATATGAGACTAAATATAGACTATTGATCGATCTATTTAGATACATGTCCGAGACCAAATATGGGACATCCATTGGAGTACCCAATTAGGAGATGCAACTCAATGTAGAAGCATGACAAGAGAGTGTGAGATTGTATCTCATATATTGATTGGAAGGGTGATCATTGAAGTCGTGAGTGAATATAGACCGTTGATCGGTATCATTTCCAACAAATGATTTGAATCATCCATCAAAGTGGGCTCTGTTAAAGTTGTGATGTTGAGTGAACTCTGAAAAGGTAGAATCTGATAGGTTGTTGCTACAATATTCTCATATAATTTTCCATCAGACATGCTAAAAACAAATGAAGGCCATTGATTTAGCCATAGTCAAAAAATAAATTCGGATAAGGAAATATTTCCATGCTAATTTTGATCCATGGATTTGATTATCCATTAGATATGGTCCACTGGTCGGCTAACACCCATCCAAATAAATGGAAGTTAATATGTGAGAGAGATTCTGATGATGAGACTCTGATGATTGATAGGAACATTCGATCTGCAAGGGCATCATTTCCAACCATCGATCTCAGGCGAGTGAATTGTCTTAGATAAGGAATTATGAAACCAATTAATCTTTTCATTTGGAAGATCACAAATAAACCTGCAAACAATATACACGAAACTTTAAAGTAAAATAAATAACAAAAATTAATATTAATCCTTAACACTATCTGAAACTAATTATTTCTAAGATTTATTCAAATAAAAGATGAAATTTTGAATTTATTATTGAATTTTAACTTATGTTACAACATTAGGCTCCATCTGGGGATTGTGTCTCCCTGCGAGGCATTAAATAACATGCATACCCGGTGCCATTATTGTGTAATGGATTCATTATTCTCAGAAAATAAAAAAATTATTCAAAGAAACATAAAAACTAAATCCTTTCTTTTATGATAAATCTTACATAAGAAGTGATAAATTTGTCAATAGTCAAAATTGATACATGCTTGGATACAAATTTCAAGAAATTCTATCAAAGAATTTTTTTATTAAAATTTACTCAAGAGTTGTTTAAAGTAATTAATCTAAATTTAGCTTAAACACTAGATTTCTAATTGCTTGTTTTTTAACTCAAGGATTTGAAATAATATTAAGTTTATTTTATATAAACCTAATCAGACCAGGATAAAAACAATTGTTGAAAAATAATTAATATAAGAGTAATAACAAAGATATGTAGAAACATCCTTTACAGATATCAAAGATATTTCTTCACTACCAACAAACGCCCATAGCCCCATTGAAGTTTTCTTCATACCCCAACTTGAATTTCCTTTGAACACTTCAAGTTATAATCTCATTTATTTGAGATGAGGGAAATCATTTCTGAATTTTCTTTCATCATCTCTTTTTGGACAAGATGGGGGAAATCATTAATGAATTTCCTTTCACCATATGCCTTTAAAATTGAACTTTATTACTTAGAAGTGGGGGAAATTAATGTGTTATAAAACACAAGGGATGATATATGTTTTTGATATAAATAAAATAGAATTGTCTACATGTTAAAGAATACTCTGAGATTAATTTTCTCTCAATTCATAACTATACCTTTTCTTATAGGTAGAATTTATATGTGGTAATTTTTATTAAGGTTTAACCTTGAGAAAACTAGTAAGTTATAGTCTAATATCAAAGATTAATTTTCAAAAGATTACCCTAAACATACTTTTTCAATCAGAATAAATAAATGAATAAAATTTTCACAAATCTTGTAAAAACATGTCTAGCTTTTTATTCTACTGACTAGATCTATCATTTCTATAAAGATTCAAGTAAGATAGAAAGGTTTATATTCATTTATTAAAAACATACAAACTAAAACTAGTTTTGTTCCTATGAATCAAAACATATTCTAGTTGACCGCAAACAAAAATATATTCTTCAACTAAAAGTTTGCATCAGTTAGAAGAATTTTATTAACTAGGAAAAGAAATAACACTAACTAGTCATAATTGGGTTGTAATTCATAAAATGAGTTCTTAACCCATAAAGGCTTTAAAATGAAATAAAATTGCTAGTGCAAATCGAAATCAAACTGATATCTACAATGGAAAACTAATTAAAGCTATCTACTGAAATAAATTCTTTAAATAATGCCCATTGACAGACGCTTCTAAAATTTCTCCTTTCAAATTTGGAAGAGCGAAGGAATGTCTCTCTTCTACAGCTACAATATTGTATGGCCCAAACCATAAGTTATCAATTTTTCCATGTTTTCCAGGGTATTCTCTTCTAGCATCCCATTTCAATACCACATATTTAAGAAGAAAATTTCTATCCTTATCTCTTTTATCAAAAATAGCCTTGATCCTATCTTGATATTCTTGAATTTTTTCATTGAATTGTTCTCTAGTTTGTTTAAATTAGATAATTTGGTTGATTCTCCTCATTAGATGATTTGGCTCCTCTCCAATTTCCTGAAATAATTTCATAATAGGAAAAGCAAGATTAATAGGTAGAATTGCATACATACCATAAACTAACTGATAAGGAGAAGTACACCTTGATCTTTTTTTGTTAATCTTGTTTTCCCAAAGAGCATGCTTCAAATGAGAATGACAAGCTTTCTTGTTGTTAGTCATAATATTTTTAATAATTCTCATTAAAATTTTATTAGAATATTCTTCCATTCCATTTCCTTGAGGATAATATGAAGTATAATTCCGAAGAATTATATTATATTTTTGACAAAAATTAATCATAGCTACATACTTAAAGGCTTGTGAATTATCTGTGATAATGTTTTCGTGGACAACCAATTCTAGCTTGGACATTTTCTTTAAGAAATTTTACTACCACTGCATCAATTTCATTTCTGGTTGGAATTGCTTCCACCCATTTAGAAAAATAGTCATTGGAAGTAAAAATCCATTTATGTTGAACACTAGAAGAAGGATTAATTTCTCCTATGAAATCTAAGCCCCACTATTTAAAAGGAGCTTCAACCTTAACTGGTACTAAGGGTAAGGAGGGTAGATATTGTTTTCCTACAAAAAATTGACATTCTCTATAGGATCTAACCTTTTCATAACATCTGAAAATAATTTAGGCCAATAATATCTTGCTCTAAGGATTTTATATGTTGTATCCCTCCATGAATTGTGTCCCCCACATATTCCTTTGTGAAACTCATCAATTACATTTTCAATTTCAGTGCCAATAAGACAATTTAGCATAAAACCGAAAGGATCTTTCCAGTAAATCTTCACACTTATTATGCAATATTTGATAGCTTGTAGTTTAAGTGATAAATATTTAGCTAGAGTCATATTTGATGGAAATTGAAGTGTTTGCAAATATAAAATGATATCTCTGTACCAAAGAGAAGTGGAATTTTTTTTAGCTATTCTATTCACAGATTTCTTCTCTTTGGTTTCTTCTATTGAAGGAATTTCAAAAGTTGAAGTGATAAGATTGATTCCTAAGACTTTGTATTTACATTTAGCCAACAACTTTGCTAGACCCTGACCTTTAATTAGCTTGGTGGGTTTAATTTCAAGGTCATACCCTTGTATCTTAACTAACTATTTACCTCTAATTCAATCACTATCAAGATGACTCAAAATTTCTTTAACTATGCTACTAAGAACATATGGAATGATTTTAGAATGAAAAATATAAATCCTAAAATATTTTAACGCTTTTAACATTGCATAAGGCTATTTTTCCATAATGTTATATTTTAATTTTGAATCTATAAGACTTTTACTAAAGAAAAAAATTGGTGTTATGCGGAAAATCTCTCTATGGCTAAGGGTAAACCACAATAGATGGAAATGAATGTAGAAATAAACTCTAATATCAGGTATGCTATATAACAAAAATATGCTAACAAGACAAGATAAAGAGCCTACCTCGTCCAGACATTCGATGAAGTCCACCGTTGAGCACTTGAATCAAAGCAATACACATGCAACTTGTCCTCAACAACCAAGAAACAAAAGCATATGGTGATAATATATAATGTTAGCACATTCAGTAGCACAATCCATCAGCATTCATAACAAACACGCCCATGGAATAACAATTCAAATATTTTCAAGATATTAATTGGACTAGAAAAGAGTATTTCTATTAAAATGTAATCAACAGAAGTGAATGAATTACAAACTTTCATGTCGGCACGGTTCAAAACCGAGAAAATATGTCCCTTCTAGATAGGCCTCCACCACTTCAATCACCACCAAAGGAAATCTCATATAAGAGAGACAATGAGGTCCTCAATCATGTAGGGAAGAGCTTGGGGGATGAACAATGTGTTCATACTTAAAAGGATAAAGGGATGCAGACTCAATATGAGGTGAAAAATTTATCCAAAGTAACTTTTCTCTCAAAGTTGAATTCTTCTCTTATTTTACATAGCGTATATTTGGCCCATTTATAGCCTTCAAGTGGAACTAAAGGTCCGAGTCGGAACGTTTCCAATATACAGAAGGTCAAGGATCATGGATATCATGATGTGACATGGAAACCCAACACCATTTTTTAATTTTGGGAACAAAATCTGATGTACGTGGGTTGTAGTGGTGCAACCTATGTATACACATGTTGTATAATAGGTAGGGTGCATATATGTGGAAAAATAATATTTTTAGCTCTGGGATTTGCAAAAAAGGGACTTCAAGCCTACATAGAGAAATGGAACAAGGCCTTTTGAGAAAATTTGCATAGGGTGAGGAAAATATTGCTATTACAGATGCCCCCTAATGTGTGAGGTTAGAGGAGTATCTATGATGGACGAAATACATTATAATACCAAGAAGTGGAATAATGGAGACCCAAGTGGAAGAACTAGTTACTCATTATAATTTTCACTGACTTTGCGCACATGGCTACCAATTTGAATTACGCTACAGATCCATGTGAAAATATACCAAACAATTGTTCATTTCCATGAATAGGAAATACAAAGGTGGCTACATGCCAAAGGCTGTCACAGTCACGAATAAGGCCTAGTAAAACCTGTCTCAAAATCAATCTAAAGATAGATGTATACAATGGAGTACAATCTGATCTCCCATGATCACTGGAGTCATATAGGTACTGTTCCAATGAAATATAACAACAAATTAGAAAAGTTGCAACTATGAGCTAATGTCTTCAAGTCTTCTACAAAATCCGCCAAAGGTGCAAGTCTACATCGTGTGAATAAAGGAGTTGAGGTCGAACAAAATGAGACTTCGTTTGATTACCGATCATTATGGTATACCATTAACAAATGTGAGACAACCTACCGATAATGAAAGTAGGTATCAAGGCACCGAGTACATTCTTACAATTGTGAATAAAGGTGTCAGGGTCAAACACTTTAAGAATCCATCGATAAGGAGACATTGATGTATTCCCAATTGTCGATGGCAAGAGAACCTACCACTAATGACTGCAAGCCTCTAGGTACTCATAGGAATCTAGGTCTCATCTCCAGAATAGATGAGTTGAAGTACAAACAAGGATACCCATTGATGGAAGGAGACCCACTGAAAGGAGAGAATTAAGGAATCTCTCATCATTCAACACGAGGTACAAAGCAGGAGCTTGATGATTTGGAGGAAATCGGATGATGAACATGTTCACGAACCAATGACCCTATGCGTCTTTTGCGTGTGTCATATGCAAGTGGTACACGAAAAAGACCCTCTGAATAGTATCAAATAAGAAAAAATATTGACAAAGGCGAGGAAACCACCAATAAGAATAATGGAATCCAAGACACTACACGAATCCCAATGTGTGAATATATTTCTTCCCGTCGAACATAAGGGAAACCACCTAGTCAGTGACCAATGATGAAATGTAAACTGTTTGGTTCAAGGTTACCTACCAATGATGAAATTAGGACCAGGGTGCACAATAGGACTACAACTTCACGTAACTCTTAGACACACTGAGTTTATGGCCGACATGAAAAGTCAATAGTTCTGAGGAATGTCTAACACAGGTTGATAGACATCCTTTGAACAAGAACATGAAACATATGGGAGACTTTAGTAGCATAGACTCAATGATGAAACTTTGAGATGTAGGAGTCATCAATCAAAATCTCCATAGGGACTAGAAGAGTAACCAGTCGGGGGAGTAAAATCTCTGTAATGAGCTCAGCTTCCTAAGGTCATACTAAACCCAAAATTTTGATGAGAACTGGACTCAAAAATTTTGTGCTCTGTTCAAAGGTGAAATGATTGCTTCCAATATAAGATAATATTATTTTCTGGCCCGTCTTTTTTTTTTTCATAGTCAAATGAATGATATGATACAAAGGAGGAAACAAGTTTCGCAAGTAAGCGATCTAGTTCTAGCAGTAGAACATACCTATGCTAAATGCCAGGAGTTGCATGTGGGAGATGGAAACTTAGGGGATTGTTTCTTCTTGGGTATAGAGTGTCAAGATACAAAGGATATAAACAAGTCTCTATTTGGTTGATGATGCAAATTGTTGAGGTGAAAGGCCTATAGCGCAAAAGCAAGAACCAGAAATAGGCTCAATACTGCAAGAAAGAGAATGAGATGCAATTACAACTTAACGCCAAAAAATTTCCTTTTTTCGTAATCTTAGTCTACTTGGTTTGAAAAAGGGATAAATTTGAACCAAATAGACATCCTTTCAAATCCCATTTATGAGTGTAAAAGAGACAATTTCACTTGGCAATCTTTCACTTTAAGAGAGTTGGAAAAGAGCTTAAATCAGACTCGTGACCTTTCAAATCTAATTAACGAGTGTGAAAGAGATAAATTCACTCAACAATCTTTTCGCTTTTTAATAGAGTTGAAAAAGATGTTAAATCAAACTTGTTGGGGGGTTTCTAGGCAACATTTCATGCGGGGGGGAAGGCTCCCATGCAAGATTTATGTGAAAGGTCAACAACTTACGAATAACTGACATGAGCTTGGGAAAACCCAAGGCTTTCTAAGTCAAGGAGGATAAAGTGCTAGTGGAGGTTACCTTCTCAACGATGTATCGTAGAACGTCTCTTACCTAAAAAGGCATAGGAGAAGGAATTTGATATCCCACAAGACCATCCTAATCAAAGGGAACCTCTCCAAGATTTGGAGGGAGCGTACTTAGAGAGATTAGAATGCTCCCTTGTTAAGAAGGTATAGGGCTATAAATGCTAAGGACATGGTCAAAAGACACATCACCCCCTAAAAGAAGAGTGGGATTGATCAAAGATTGCATCAACAATATCACTTCCTTAGGCTTGTCACTCTCTAAGAGAAGAGTGGGATTGGTCTAATATTGCATCGACATGACCACTTCTTCAACCATTGGTTGAAAAGGATACGATATGACAAGGTCAAGAGATGTATCATCCCCCAAAACAGGAGTGGTGTCGGTCGAATATTGCATCAACACGACTGTTGGTTGAACAGGATGTGAGACAAAAAGGTAAAGAGACGCATCACCCCCTAAAGGGAGAGGGTTGTTAGCTAAATATCACATCGACATGACCACTCTATCAACCAAAGAAGGTTGAGAAACTAAATATGACTCAGAACCAAAAGGGCCCCCAAGTAAGGACCACGCTTCTGGTACCACAACAATAGTCGAGAACAAATGAGTAAGGTGATATCCTTCGCAAATCCTACAAAGGAACTTCAGATTATGTATTACACGTATAGGCTTCTCAAGCATATGAATTCCCTCAGCATGACTTGCAGTGGTTGGTGACATGCTCCCAGCATGATTTGCAGAGGCTAGTAGCAAATCTCCAGCATGACTAGTAGAGGTTGGTGATGAATGCCCAACATGACTAGCAGAGGTTGATGACGAACCTTCAACATGACTAGTAGAGGTTGATGATGAATCGCCAACATGACTAGCAGAAATTGGTGATGGAAATGTAGTGTGACTAGAAATGACTATACTTGTGCCCCCAACATGACTTGGATCGGTCGATTGTTGGTCATAAACATGAATTGGAGAGGTTGTTGACCAATTTCCAACATGACTAATAGAGGTTGGTGATATAATGCTAGTATAGCTTGTAGTGACTGGACTGGTGGCGAAAGTTGGTTGCGTCATTTGAGACCAAGGTTCTGAGAAAGACTAGTTTTTAGATATGGAAGGCTAAGAAGGGTTTTGTTATACACCATGGACCTATCCAAAATGATAGTATCGTCCTCCATATTGACTCATAAAGGGGTGTAAGGGCATTGGCACTGAGGAACCTACTTGCGAAGATAAAGAAACATGACAAGGGTTACTCATGTGAGGATATATATTTCCCCCAGATGAAGGAACTTCATGAAGGGGGTTTCCCATACTATAAAAATGACTCCCCCCAGATGAAACACCAAAGGACAGATGAAGGTCCGCCATGGAAAAATTGTTCATAGGAACCGACATAGTGGAAGAAGGATAGATAGATAGAGTGTAATAAGTAGAATGACCACCCATTTGAGCACTTGCTCCTGGAAAAGTGGATCCGTAGGAAGGAAGATTCCAACCTCCTACCATAGGAGTTGTTTGAGGGATATGACTCCCACTAAATGAAAAGGGATAACCAGGAGGCATCATGCCCCCAGACCCACAACTAGGATTCACATAAGGAGATGAGACAAAGGATGGAAAGTGTGAATACATGTCTAGCATACCATGAGAAGTTATTAGAGACCCAAGGAATTGATTGAGTATCATAGTTATTCATACCATTATGAAGCATAGACAAATTCATCCCCATGAAATGAGTGAATGTCATGGGGGAGGTAGCATTAAATGAGGGAGCCAAAGGGACTCCACTATCCATGATAATGAAAACTCAGGGCACAAAATAAAATCCTAAGGTCAACTAATAATCAAAGTGCACACCAAAATAAAATAAACAAAAGGCCAATATGCACACAAATAGGATAAAGTGGTTGAAAGGGGCCTCCCTCCCTAAAGTAGGTATGCCTCGCCCAAGAGGGGCCTGAGACTCCCTGCTAAAAATCAGAGGTATCAAAATCAGTTATAAGGGCCCTCATGGGCTTAACAACTAGTCGAGCAAATCTCTTAGAGAGGTAATCCTCCATAAAGGTTGTTTGTTGTTCGACCCTTATCTGACCCAAGGTACCTACAAAATAACCCCTACAAGTAACCTATGTGGTACCTATGTCAAGAAACTAAGAAACCACAATATAACCGATGCGCAAGAAAACAGTTGTAAGTCAGGTCCATCGTATGGGAAGGGTAACAAAGATCGAAACCTCGAAATCATTGCCTCTCACATAGGTAAAGGTACTAACAAGATCCCTATATATGAATATATCCCCATAAATATATCTGACGCTAAGAAGGTATTGGGGGGATATTCCCTCAACCAACCTCATGCGACCTCATGTTTAACGCTAGTTTAACTGGAGCCTCCTAATGTCACCAACTATACAATGAATTTCACCACTCCCTTAGTCAGACACATATGTTGATTTAATAGCCTTGGAGAAGTTTATTCACAAAATCCTATTCCAAAGATCTAAATCCTAAGCTAGGTTATGCATCCTAGAAAATAAAATCGTTTCTAATCAATTTTAAATTATCAACGTTTTTTTTAGTGGCCTTGCTTACTCAAAAAAGTTGTGGTCATGCAACTAATGATGTTAAGACTCAACAAGTAAAATAAATGAATATGAATACAATGCAAAGTCCTAACTTCAATTCCCAATAAATGATATGCTTTTCAAAATGCAATTTTCAATTTAGTTCTGCAATTCCAAATAAGATGCAATATTTCTATACATTTACTAAGATTAATGATAAGGACCCAAAAGATCAAATTTCATCAATGAAAAATACCTAATATCTTTGTATTTTCAATATAAAAAAATTAAAATGCAAGGACTGAACAACATCTTGATACAAAAATTCTATTGTATGTAAACAAAGACAAACCAAGTAGGATATCAAGAAGAAAACATCTATCCAAAGATGTAAGGGCAATCAGATGAAAAAGATGATGAGAAAGGAGCCACCAAAAAATTCAATCAAATAAAGGTTTCCTATCATTCCACAAACACATAACAATCATAACATAGACCCAAGAAGACTCAACAACCATCAAAACTTACCCAACAAACATCAAACCTAGCAACCGAGTAGAAAAGGATGATGTACATGATTGTTCAGGAGAAAAGCACGTATATACGCCTCTTGTAGAAGGACAACATGTGTATGTACACGACTGCTAGGTAAAAACCCACGTATATGTGCTAAAATATTGGATTACTGGGAGAGGGGGGTGAATCAGTAATAGCGTAATTATAATCCTTTTTCTTCAAATGTTATATCAATGTAGAATTATTATCCAATAATGCATAGTAAGAAATAAACAATCACTCACATACACAGTATACCATTTTTTTACGTGGAGACCCAAATCGGGAGAAAAACATGGAAATTTTTTTCTTATATGTCTTAAAGAATTACATTCATTGGAAGCACCAACTTCCTTTGTTTTCCAGCTACATCTGGAAGGAGGCTCCAACCCCCTAGTTTCTCAGGCTACAACCTGAGGGAAGCTCCAACTCCCCAATTCTTTGGCTACAATCAGAAGGAGATTACAACCCACAATGTTCTCCGGCTACAACCGGAAGGTGGCTACAACCACCTGTCCTTGCCCCATCCTGCCACCTTAAAGTACAAGTAGAATGATGGAACCACTGTCACACTATCACTATGAGATATACCACTATAAACCTGTACCAATAAATCTAAACCATGCATCAACCATGCATCAACCTGTACCTCAACCTGTAATCAACATGTACCATAAACAAGTGCATCAACCATGCACCAACCTGTAATCAACCTATACCATAAACAAGTGCATCCAACCATGTACCAAGTATGTACCAATCATGTATCAACTACTCATCAACAATGACTCATCATTATGTACCAACATCATCAACTATACACCTCATGTATGTGTGCCAACTCATCAACTACTTGTCTCAACCATGTACTCAAAATGTACCACAACCAAAATCACTCAACAATTTCATCATCCAAATCTGATTTGTAGCTCTGTAATAGACCTGGTGTATATGATCACATTCCTACAAACCTTCCTTAACTTTAAAAACAAGAGGCTAGCATTTTCATCAAACTTTTCTTTAGTCTCACATGCCTAGTTTTGGATTAGTCAACAACCCTAACTTGAAGTAATTATAAATTTGAACCTGTAATGTATAAAGATCTGAAACTGATATACAATGTTCGTCAGTGTGTTTTATGCAATTCCTCCAAGTGTCACTACTTGGAACCTCTCTGAAAAGGAGTTATAGCAAAAATGGCATACCTTGTTGAATTCTGGCTTATTCTAGAGAGTGACCTTGTAGAGCGTGCCCCACACAAAATATTTGATGAATTGACATAAATTGTTACAAATAATACTACAGATAGTACCCTAACCAATACATATTGTCGCACTAAATTTGGATCTGTTATGAAGAAGTTATGACGTTTTTACCCGAAACACTTGATTTTGACTAGTTTCATGACTGGCCACAAACCCTATTTTCCACTGAGTGTAACTCCAAAAATACAACAAGACACAAGATGAATTGTTTACCACATATACTTGAATATATTTTCTTACTTTCATATAAATTTCATGGTCTAAATCATTATAGAAAAAATGTTATAGCGAAAATGGTGAGATGACCTATAAATAACATACCTTAGAAAGCACCATCAAAAGAATTTATCCTTGCTTGCATTTTAGACTTGTTTTCTTCACCTTCACTCATAATTCCGGTTTATATATCCTTGGTTACCTCAAACACATATAGATATTCAATATTCTCAAGTGTGATTCAAATGAGAGAGCCTTGCCTCTTATTTATACTCTCCAAGTAGCTTCCTTAAAAACATCTTCTAGGTCACTTGGCCCACTTTCCTTATTTTAGGGTTGTGTCCACTTCTAATTTCTCCATTA
>JASDQU010815714.1:17577-31825 GCA_032191745.1 Picea mariana
TAATGGAGAAATTAGAAGTGGACACAACCCTAAAATAAGGAAAGTGGGCCAAGTGACCTAGAAGATGTTTTTAAGGAAGCTACTTGGAGAGTATAAATAAGAGGCAAGGCTCTCTCATTTGAATCACACTTGAGAATATTGAATATCTATATGTGTTTGAGGTAACCAAGGATATCTAAACCGGAATTATGAGTGAAGGTGAAGAAAAAAAGTTTGAAATGCAAGCAAGGATAAATTCTTTTGATGGTGCTTTCTAAGGTATGTTATTTATAGGTCATCTCACCATTTTCGCTATAACATTTTTTCTATAATGATTTAGACCATGAAATTTCTATGAAAGTAAAAAAACATATTCAAGTATATGTGGTAAACAATTCATCTGGTGGCTTGTTGTATTTTGGGATTTACACTCAGTGGAAAATAGGGTTTGTGGCCAGTCATGAAACTAGTCAAAATTAGGTGTTTTGGGTAAAAACGTCATAACTTCTTCATAACAGATCCAAATTCAGTGCGACAAAATGTATTGGTTAGGGTACCATATGTAGTATTCTTTGTAACAATTTTATGTCAATTCATCAAATATTTGGTGTGGGGCACGCTCTACAAGGCCACTCTCTAGAATAAGCCAGAATTCAACAAGGTATGCCATTTTTGCTATAACTCCTTTTCTGAGAGGTTCCAAGTAGTGACACTTGGAGGAATTGCATAAAACACATTGAAGAACATTGTATATCAGTTTCATATCTTTATACATTACACGTTCAAAGTTATGATTACTTCAAGTTAGAGTTGTTGACTAATCCAAAACTAGGCATGTAAGACTAAATAAAAGTTTGATGAAAATGATAGTCTCTTGTTTTTAAAGTTAAGGAAGGTTTGTACGAATGTGATCATATACACCAGGTCTATTACAGAGCTACAAATCAGATTTGGATGATGAAATTGTTGAGCGATTTTGGTTGTGGCACATTTTGAGTACATGGTTGAGACAAGTAGTTGATGAGTTGGCGCATATACATGAGGTGTATAGTTGATGATGTTGGTACATATTGATGAGTCATTGTTGATGAGTAGTTGATACATGATTGGTACATACTTGGTACATGGTTGGATGCACTTGTTTATGGTACAGGTTGATTACAGATTGGTGCATGGTTGATGCACTTGTTTATGGTACAGGTTGATTACAGGTTGAGGTACAGGTTGATGCATGGTTTAGATTTATTGGTACAGGTTTATAGTGGTATATCTCACAGTAATAGTGTGACAGTGGTTCCATAATTCTACTTGTACTTTAAGGTGGCATTATGGGGCAAGGACAGGTGGTTGTAGCCACCTTCCGGTTGTAGCCGGAGAACATTGGGGGTTGTAGTCTCCTTCTGATTGTAGCCAAAGAATTGGGGAGTTGGAGCTTCCCTCAGGTTGTAGCCTGAGAAACTAGGGGGTTGGAGCCTCCTTCCAGATGTAGCTGGAAAACAAAGGAAGTTGGTGCTTCCAATGAATGTAATTCTTCAAGACATATAAGAAAAAAATTTCCATGTTTTTCTCTCGATTTGGGTTTCCACGTAAAAAACTGGTGTACTTTGTATGTGAGTGATTGTTTATTTCTTACTACGCATTATTGGATAATAATTCTACATTGATATAACATTTGAAGAAAAAGGATTATAATTGCGCTATTACTGATTCACTCCCCTCTCTCAGTAATCCAATATTTTAGCACATATACGTGGGTTTTTACCTAGCAGTCGTGTACATACACATGTTTTCCTTCTACAAGAAGCGTATATACATGCATTTCTCCTGAACAATCATGTACATCATCCTTTTCTGCTTGGTTGCTGGGTTTGATGTTTGTTGGGTAAGTTTTGATGGTTGTTGAGTCTTCTTGGGTCTATGTTATGACTGTTAAGTGTTTGTGGAATGATAGGAAACCTTTATTTGGTTGAATTTTTTGGTGGCTCCTTTCTCATCATATTTTTCATATGATTGCCCTTACATCTTTGGATGGATGTTTTCTTCTTGATATCCTACTTGGTTTGTCTTTGTTTACATATAATAGAATTTTTGTATCAAGATGTTGTTCAGTCCTTGCATTTTAATTTTTTTATATTGAAAATACAAAAATATTAGGTATTTTTCATTGATGAAATTTGATCTTTTGGGTCCTTATCATTAATCTTAGTAAATGTATAGAAATATTGCATCTTATTTGGAATTGCAGAACTAAATTGAAAATTGCATTTTGAAAAGCATATCATTTATTGGGAATTGAAGTTAGGACTTTGCATTGTATTCATATTCATTTATTTTACTTGTTGAGTCTTAACATCATTAGTTGCATGACCACAACTTTTTTGAGTAAGCAAGGCCACTAAAAAAAACGTTGATAATTTAAAATTGATTAGAAACGATTTTATTTTCTAGGATGCATAACCTAGCTTACGATTTAGATCCTTGGAATAGGATTTTGTGAATAAACTTCTCCAAGGCTATTAAATCAACATATGTGTCTGACTAAGGGAGTGGTGAAATTCATTGTATAGTTGGTGACATTAGGAGGCTCCGGTTAAACTAGCGTTAAACATGAGGTCGCATGAGGTTGGTTGAGGGAATATCCCCCCAATACCTTCTTAGCGTCAGATATATTTATGGGGATATATTCATATATAGGGATCTTGTTAGTACATTTACCTATGTGAGAGGCAATGATTTCGAGGTTTCGATCTTTGTTACCCTGGAAATACGATGGACCTGACTTACAACTGTTTTCATCTACATCGGTTATATCGTGGTTTCTTAGTTTCTTGACATAGGTACCACATAGGTTACTTGCAGGGGTTATTCTGTAGGTACCTTGGGTCAGATAAGGGTCAAACAACAAACAAACTTTATGGAGGATTACCTCTCCGAGGGATCTGACTGACTAGTTGTTAAGCCCACGAGGGCCCTTATAACTGATTTTGATACCTCTGATTTTTAGAAGGGAGTCTCAGGCCCCTCTTGGGTGAGGCATACCTACTTTAGGTAGGGAGGCCCCTTTCAACCACTTTATCCTATTTGTGTGCATATTGGCCTTTTGTTTATTTTATTTTGGTGTGCACTTTGATTATTAGTTGACCTTAGGATTTTATTGTGTGCCCTGAGTTTTCATTATCATGGATAGTGAAGTCCCTTTGGCTCCCTCATTTAATGCTACATCCCCCATGACATTCACTCATTTCATGGGGATGAATTTGTCTGTGCTTCATAATGGTATGAATAACTATGATACTCAATCAATTCCTTGGGTCTCTAATAACTTTTCTCATGGTATGCCAGACATGTATTCACACTTTCCATCCTTTGTCTCATCTCCTTATGTGAATCCTAGTTGTGGGTCTGGGGGCATGATGCCTCCTGGTTATCCCTTTTCGTTTAGTGGGAGTCATATCCCTCAAACAACTCCTACAGTAGGAGGTTGGAACCTTCCTTCCTATGGATCCACTTTTCTAGGAGAAAGTGCTCAAATGGGCGGTCATTCTACTTATTACACTCTGTCTATCTATCCTTCTTCCACTATGTCGGTTCCTATGAACAATTTTTCCATGGTGGACCTTCGTCTGTCCTTTGGTGTTTCATCTGGGGGAAGTCAGTTTTATAGTATGGGAAACCCCCTTCATGAAGTTCCTTCATTTGGGGGAAATATATATCCTCACATGAGTAACCCTTGTCATGCCTCTTTATCTTCGCAAGTAGGTTCCTCAATGTCAATGCCCTTACACCCCTTTATGAATCAATATGGAGGACGATACTATATTTTTGGATAGGTCCATGGTGTATACCAAATCCCTTCTTAGCCTTCCATATCTAAAAACTAGTCTTTCTCAGAACCTTGGTCTCAAATGCACAACCAACTTCCGCCACCAGTCCAGTCACTGCATGCTATACTAGCATTATATCACCAACCTCTATTAGTCATGTTGGAAATTGGTCAACAACCTCTCCAATTCATGTTGAAGACCAACAATCGACCGATCCAAGTCATGTTGGGGGCACAAGTTTAGTCATTTCTAGTCACACTACATTTCCATCACCAACTTCTGCTAGTCATGTTGGTGATTCATCATCAACCTCTGCTAGTCATGTTGAAGGTTCGTCATCAACCTCTGCTAGTCATGTTGGGCATTCATCACCAACCTCTACTAGTCATGCTGTAGATTTGCTACTAGCCTCTGCAAATCATGCCGGGAGCATGTTACCAACCACTGCAAGTCATGCTGAGGGAATTCATATGATTGAGAATCCTAGACATGTAATACATAATCTGAAGTTCCTTTGTAGGATTTGCGAAGGATATCACCTTACTCATTTGTTCCTGACTACTATTGTGGTACCAGAAGCGTGGTCCTTACTTGGGGGCCCTTTGGGTTCTGATTCATATTTAGTTTCTCAACCTTCTTTGGTTGATACAGTGGTCATGTCGATGCGATATTTAGCTAACAACCCTCTCCCTTTAGGGGGTGATGCGTCTCTTTACCTTTTTGTCTCACGTCCTGTTCAACCAACGGTCGTGTCGATGCAATATTCGACCGACACCACTCCTATTTTTGGGGATGATACATCTCTTGACCTTGTCATATCGTATCCTTTTCAACCAATGGTTGAAGAAGTGGTCATGCCGATGCAATATTAGACCGATCCCACTCTTCTCTTAGAGAGTGACAAGCCTAAGGAAGTGACATTGTCGATGCAATCTTTGATCAATCCCACTCTTCTTTTAGGGGGTGATGTGTCTTTTGACCATGTCCTTAGCATTTATAGCCCTATACCTTCTGAACAAGGGAGCATTCTAATGTCTCTGAGTACGCTCCCTCCAAGTCTTGGAGAGGTTCCCTTTGATTAGGATGGTCTTGTGGGATATCAAATTCCTTCTCTTATGCCTTTTTAGGTAAGAGACGTTCTACGATACATAGTTGAGAAGGTAACCTCCACTGGCACTTTATCCTCCTTGACTTAGAAAGCCTTGGGTTTTCCCAAGCTCATGTCAATTATTCGTAAGTTGCTGACCTTTCACAGAAATCTTGCATGGGAGCCTTCCCCCCCGCATGAAATGTTGCCTAGAAACCCCCCAACAAGTTTGATTTAACATATTTTTCGACTGTATTAAAAAGCGAAAAGATTGTTGAGTGAATTTATCTCTTTCACACTCGTTAATTAGATTTGAAAGGTCGCGAGTCTGATTTAAGCTCTTTTCCAACTCTCTTAAAGTGAAAAGATTGCCAAGTGAAATTGTCTCTTTTACACTCATAAATGGGATTTGAAAGGACGTCTATTTGGTTCAAATTTATCCCTTTTTTAAACCAAGTAGACTAAGATTACGAAAAGAGGAAATTTTTTGGCGTTAAGTTGTAATTGCATCTCATTCTCTTTCTTGCAGTATTGAGCCTATTTCTGGTTCTCACTTTTGCACTATAAGCCTTTCACCTCAACAATTTGCATCATCAGCCAAGCAGAGCCTTGTTTATATCCTTTGTATCTTGACACTCTATACCCAAGAAGAAACAATCCCCTAAGTTTCCATCTCCCACATGCAACTCCTTGCATTGAGCATAGGTATGTTCTACTGCTAGAACTAGATCGCTTACTTGCGAAACTTGTTTCCTCCTTTGTATCATATCATTCATTTGACTATGAAAAAAAAAAAGATGGTCCAGAAAAGAATATTATCTTATATTGGAAGCAGACATTTCGCCTTTGGACAGAGCACAAATTTTTTGAGTCCAGTTGTCATCAAAATTTTGGGTTTAGTATGACCTTAGGAAGCTGAGCTCATTACAGAGATTTTACTCCCCCAACTGGTTACTCTTCTAGTCCCTATGGAGATTTTGATTGATGCCTCCTACATCTCAAAGTTTCATCATTGAGTCTATGCTACTAAAGTCTCCCATATGTCTCATGTTCTTGTTCAAAGGATGTCTATCAACCTGTGTTAGCCATTCCTCAGAACTATTGACTTTTCATGTCGGCCATACCCTCAGTGTGTCTCAGAGTTACATGAAGTTGTAGTCCTATTGTGCACCCTGGTCCTACTTTCATCATTGGTAGGTAACCTTGAACCAAACAGTTGACATTTCATCATTGGTGACTGACTGGGTAGTTTCCCTTATGTTCGACGGGAAGAAATATATTCACACATTGGGATTAATGTAGTGTCTTGGATTCCATTATCCTTATTGGTGGTTTCCTCTCCTTTGTCAATATTTTTCCTTATTGGCTTCTATTCAGAGGGTCTTTTTCGTGTACCACTTCCATCTGACACACGCAAAAGACGCACAGGGTCATTGGTTCGTGAACATGTTCTTCATCCGATTTCCTCCAAATCATCAAGCTCCTACTTTGTACCTCATGTTGAATGATGAGAGATTCCTTAATGCTCTCCTTTCAGTGGGTCTTATTCCATCAATGGGTATCCTTCTTTGTACTTCAACTCATCTATTCTGGAGATGAGACCTAGATTCCTATGAGTACCTAGAGGCTTGCAGTCATTAGTGGTAGGTTCTCTTGCCATCGACAATTGGGAATACATCAATGTCTCCTTATCGATGGATTCTTCAAGTGTTCGACCCCGACACCTTTATTCACAATTGTAAGAATGTACTTGGTGCCTTGATACCTACTTTCATTATCGGTAGGTTGTATCACATTTGTTAATGGTATACCATAATGACCGGTAATCAAACGAAGTCTCATTTTGTTCGACCTCAACTCCTTTATTCACACGATGTAGACTTGCACCTTTGGCGGATTTTGTAGAAGACTTGAAGACATTAGTTCATAGTCGCAACTTTTCTAAGTTGTTGTTATATTTCATTGGAACAGTACTTATATGACTCCAGTGATCATGGAAGATCAGATTGTACTCCATTGTATACATCTATCTTTAGATTGATTTTGAGACAGGTTTTACTAGGCCTTATTCGTGACTATGATAGCCTTTGGCATGTATCCACCTTTGTATTTCCTATTCATGGACATGAACAATTGTTTGGTATATTTTCACATGGATCTGTAGCGTAATTCAAATTGGTATCCATGTGCACAAAGTCAGTGAAAATTATAATGAGTAACTAGTTCTTCCAGTTGGGTCTCCATTATTCCACTTCTTGGTATTATAATTTATTTCACCCATCATAGATACTCCTCTAACCTCACACATTAGGGGGCATCTGTAATAGCAAGATTTTCCTCACCCTATGCAAATTTTCTCAGAAGGCCTTGTTCCATTTCTCTATGCAGGCTTGAAGTCCCTTTTTTGCAAATCCCACAGCTAAAAACATTATTTTTCCACATATATGCACCCTACCTATTATACAACATGTGTATACATAGGTTGCACCACTACAACCCACGTACATCGGATTTTGTGCCCAAAATTAAAAAATGGTGTTGGGTTTCCATGTCACATCATGATATCCATGATCCTTGACCTTCCGTATATTGGAAACGTTCCGACTCGGACCTTTAGTTCCACTTGAAGGCTATAAATGGGCCAAATCTGAGCTATGTAAAATAAGAGAAGAATTCAACTTGGAGAGAAAAGTTACTTTGGATAAATTTTTCACCTCGTATTGAGTCTGCATCCCTTTATCCTTTTAAGTATGAACACATTGTTCATCCCCCAAGCTCTTCCCTACATGATTGAGGACCTCATTGTCTCTCTTATATGAGATTTCCTTTGGTGGTGATTGAAGTGGTGGAGGCCTAGCTGGAAGGGACATAGTTTCTCGGTTTTGAACCATGCCAACATGAAAGTTTGTAATTCATTCACTTCTGTTGATTACATTTGAATAGAAATACTCTTTTCTTGTCCAATTAATATCTTGAAACTATTTGAATTGTTATTCCATGGGCGTGTTTGTTATGAATGTTGATGGATTGTGCTACTGAATGTGCTAACATTATATACTATCACCATATGCTTTTGTTTATTGGTTGTTGAGGACAAGTTGCATGTGTATTGATTTGATTCAAGTTCTCAATGGTGGACTTCATCAAATGTCTGGACAAGGTAGGCTCTTTATCTTGTCTTGTTAGCATATTTTTGTTATATAGCATACATGATATTAGAGTTTATTTCTACAGTCATTTCCATCTGTTGTGGTTTACCCTTAGCCATAGAGAGATTTTCCGCGTAACACCAATTTTTTTCTTTAGTAAAAGTCTTAGAGATTCAAAATTAAAATATAACATTATGGAAAAATAGCCTTATGCAATGTTAAAAGCGTTAAAATATTTTAGGATTTATATTTTTCATTCTAAAATCATTCCATATGTTCTTAGTAGCATAGTTAAAGACATTTTGAGTCATCTTGATAGTGATTGAATCAGAGGTAAATGATTAGTTAAGATACAAGGGTATGACCTTGAAATTAAACCCACCAAGCTAATTAAAGGTCAGGGTCTAGCAAAGTTGTTGGATGAATGTAAACACAAAGTCTTAGGAATCAATCTTATCACTTCAACTTTTGAAATTCCTTCAATAGAAGAAACCGAAGAGAAGCAATCTGTGAATAGAATAGCTAAAAAAAATTCCACTTCTCTTTGGTACAGAGATATCATTTTATATTTGCAAACACTTCAATTTCCATCAAATATGACTCTAGCTAAATATATATAACTTAAACTACAAGTTATCAAATATTGCATAATAAGTGTGAAGATTTACTGGAAAGATCCTTTAGGTTTTATGCTAAATTGTCTTATTGACACTGAAATTGAAAATGTAATTGATGAGTTTCACAAAGGAATATGTGGGGGACACAATTCATGGAGGGATACAACATATAAAATCCTTAGAGCAAGATATTATTGGCCTAAATTATTTTCAGATGTTATGAAAAGGTTAGATCCTATAGAGAATGTCAATTTTTTGTAGGAAAACAATATCTACCCTCCTTACCCTTAGTACCAGTTAAGGTTGAAGCTCCTTTTAAATAGTGGGGCTTAGATTTCATAGGAGAAATTAATCCTTCTTCTAGTGTTCAACATAAATGGATTTTTACTTCCAATGACTATTTTTCTAAATGGGTGGAAGCAATTCCAACCAGAAATGAAATTGATGCAGTGGTAGTAAAATTTCTTAAAGAAAATGTCCAAGCTAGAATTGGTTGTCCACGAAAACATTATCACAGATAATTCACAAGCCTTTAAGTATGTAGCTATGATTAATTTTTGTCAAAAATATAATATAATTCTTCGGAATTATACTTCATATTATCCTCAAGGAAATGGAATGGAAGAATATTCTAATAAAATTTTAATGAGAATTATTAAAAATATTATGACTAACAACAAGAAAGCTTGTCATTCTCATTTGAAGCATGCTCTTTGGGAAAACAAGATTAACAAAAAAAGATCAAGGTGTACTTCTCCTTATCAGTTAGTTTATGGTATGTATGCAATTCTACCTATTAATCTTGCTTTTCCTATTATGAAATTATTTCAGGAAATTGGAGAGGAGCCAAATCATCTAATGAGGAGAATCAACCAAATTATCTAATTTAAACAAACTAGAGAACAATTCAATGAAAAAATTCAAGAATATCAAGATAGGATCAAGGCTATTTTTGATAAAAGAGATAAGGATAGAAATTTTCTTCTTAAATATGTGGTATTGAAATGGGATGCTAGAAGAGAATACCCTGGAAAACATGGAAAAATTGATAACTTATGGTTTGGGCCATACAATATTGTAGCTGTAGAAGAGAGACATTCCTTCGCTCTTCCAAATTTGAAAGGAGAAATTTTAGAAGCGTCTGTCAATGGGCATTATTTAAAGAATTTATTTCAGTAGATAGCTTTAATTAGTTTTCCATTGTAGATATCAGTTTGATTTCGATTTGCACTAGCAATTTTATTTCATTTTAAAGCCTTTATGGGTTAAGAACTCATTTTATGAATTACAACCCAATTATGACTAGTTAGTGTTATTTCTTTTCCTAGTTAATAAAATTCTTCTAACTGATGCAAACTTTTAGTTGAAGAATATATTTTTGTTTGCGGTCAACTAGAATATGTTTTGATTCATAGGAACAAAACTAGTTTTAGTTTGTATGTTTTTAATAAATGAATATAAACCTTTCTATCTTACTTGAATCTTTATAGAAATGATAGATCTAGTCAGTAGAATAAAAAGCTAGACATGTTTTTACAAGATTTGTGAAAATTTTATTCATTTATTTATTCTGATTGAAAAAGTATGTTTAGGGTAATCTTTTGAAAATTAATCTTTGATATTAGACTATAACTTACTAGTTTTCTCAAGGTTAAACCTTAATAAAAATTACCACATATAAATTCTACCTATAAGAAAAGGTATAGTTATGAATTGAGAGAAAATTAATCTCAGAGTATTCTTTAACATGTAGACAATTCTATTTTATTTATATCAAAAACATATATCATCCCTTGTGTTTTATAACACATTAATTTCCCCCACTTCTAAGTAATAAAGTTCAATTTTAAAGGCATATGGTGAAAGGAAATTCATTAATGATTTCCCCCATCTTGTCCAAAAAGAGATGATGAAAGAAAATTCAGAAATGATTTCCCTCATCTCAAATAAATGAGATTATAACTTGAAGTGTTCAAAGGAAATTCAAGTTGGGGTATGAAGAAAACTTCAATGGGGCTATGGGCGTTTGTTGGTAGTGAAGAAATATCTTTGATATCTGTAAAGGATGTTTCTACATATCTTTGTTATTACTCTTATATTAATTATTTTTCAACAATTGTTTTTATCCTGGTCTGATTAGGTTTATATAAAATAAACTTAATATTATTTCAAATCCTTGAGTTAAAAAACAAGCAATTAGAAATCTAGTGTTTAAGCTAAATTTAGATTAATTACTTTAAACAACTCTTGAGTAAATTTTAATAAAAAAATTCTTTGATAGAATTTCTTGAAATTTGTATCCAAGCATGTATCAATTTTGACTATTGACAAATTTATCACTTCTTATGTAAGATTTATCATAAAAGAAAGGATTTAGTTTTTATGTTTCTTTGAATAATTTTTTTATTTTCTGAGAATAATGAATCCATTACACAATAATGGCACCGGGTATGCATGTTATTTAATGCCTCGCAGGGAGACACAATCCCCAGATGGAGCCTAATGTTGTAACATAAGTTAAAATTCAATAATAAATTCAAAATTTCATCTTTTATTTGAATAAATCTTAGAAATAATTAGTTTCAGATAGTGTTAAGGATTAATATTAATTTTTGTTATTTATTTTACTTTAAAGTTTCGTGTATATTGTTTGCAGGTTTATTTGTGATCTTCCAAATGAAAAGATTAATTGGTTTCATAATTCCTTATCTAAGACAATTCACTCGCCTGAGATCGATGGTTGGAAATGATGCCCTTGCAGATCGAATGTTCCTATCAATCATCAGAGTCTCATCATCAGAATCTCTCTCACATATTAACTTCCATTTATTTGGATGGGTGTTAGCCGACCAGTGGACCATATCTAATGGATAATCAAATCCATGGATCAAAATTAGCATGGAAATATTTCCTTATCCGAATTTATTTTTTGACTATGGCTAAATCAATGGCCTTCATTTGTTTTTAGCATGTCTGATGGAAAATTATATGAGAATATTGTAGCAACAACCTATCAGATTCTACCTTTTCAGAGTTCACTCAACATCACAACTTTAACAGAGCCCACTTTGATGGATGATTCAAATCATTTGTTGGAAATGATACCGATCAACGGTCTATATTCACTCACGACTTCAATGATCACCCTTCCAATCAATATATGAGATACAATCTCACACTCTCTTGTCATGCTTCTACATTGAGTTGCATCTCCTAATTGGGTACTCCAATGGATGTCCCATATTTGGTCTCGGACATGTATCTAAATAGATCGATCAATAGTCTATATTTAGTCTCATATCCAAATAATTTCTCCTGCTAGATGACGTGTCAATGTGCCAGTGCAACATTGACAGGGCCAATCAATAACTTCTATGTGTACACGTGAATTCTTTCGATGACAGAGAACAGTACATAAAAAATGAGTGACATGTGTCAGACATCTGTCAGCCACATCAATGCCAACATGGACCAATAAAAAATGACCATGTGTCTTATCTGACGTCATCAATGATCATATCTTTTTCTCCGATGGATGCACATATAACCGATGGTTCAGATCCCTCTGATGGAATATCCAATGGACAATTGAGATTAAGTCTTGGATCCTCCCTGTCAGATTCTTCATCTTCTCTATAACTTTGAATTGAACATTAATATTAAAGGTGTGTATATTATTTTTAAATGATGTTCTTGGAGTGAAATTTGAAAGACAACTCTGAATTGACTACTCTGATATACAATGTAGATTTATTCTCAAAATTTCCCATTACCCTCATGAATGGTCTAGATTCATTCTGGGAAATGAAGTAAAGTTCATTAGCAGAGCACCGGTCTATCAAATTAACAACTTCCATGCATACATAAAAGTTCAACTGGTAAAGGTGGGTCCCATGGCTTAAAATAACATAGCATTAAGGTTTCAGAGCCCATTCACTTTGTATTCAAACCATTTATGAAATCCTTATCTATATAGATCTAATTAAAAAAAAAAATCCCAATGAATGTGGTTAATAAAATCAATAGCAATGGTCATGATAGATTATTGGGGTCGATCCAACATACAATGTTTCTCATGTCTTTTACAGGTTTAATTTGGGTACCCAGTCAATAAAATGAGGAGGTTTCTCTTTAGTGGATGAAAAAATACAGGAATTATTTGATTAATCCATTTTTGTAATTCAAAGGATCGAATATAACATTTTTTTTTGTTATTTATTTGTATAAATATTTATCCAAAATATTGTAAAAAGGACCTTTAGCACCCTGAGAAAATACACAACTTTCAATAAAAACTATTTTTACAAAATATAGAGAGATTCTAATTTTCATTTCTAGGGTTTATATGCTTCTTCTCTATGTCTCCATAAACCATTCTCTTCTAATTAGTTTATCCATCCCTTAATTGTTGCAACTTGGTACAACCTCGACTATAATAAATTATAGAACAATTATACAAGTACACAATTTCCTCTTCTTTTCTATGAGTTAAGTAAGATCTATGCTTTTATATTTTSTTTAAATTCTTCATATTTCATGACTTGGGTAAATCCTTTGTTATTTCCTCTATTGGAGATGAAGTAATATTTATCAATATTGGATACATTAATCCTTATTTCAAWTATTGTTTATCTCRTCTCTACTTTCCATCTTTTTAATTTTGATATAACTTTATTATGAGATTAGGCCTCTTTATTTTTTATTATTATTCATTGAAAGTTCAAATTAAATTAAGGGTATTAAAAAGGTCATTTTAATCAACTAAATTATTATTATGAGATGCCTTGACATTGTTGTTTGAGCCTAGAAAAATATTAGGGACAAAATATTTTTTGTAGTGTGAATGTTATCCCTTTGAAGGTACTACCCATCCTTTCAGTAGCCCCAAAGATAGATTTCAGCCCGGTTTTGGAGTCTTATCATGGTACACTTCAACCTAGAAGTGGTTGAGGCCTGACCAACTACATTAATATGTCATTTTCGCATCAGCACAAATTTTTGTGGAAACATTCACATAGACCACATATTTTGTACATTCAACATTGTGTTGGCTCGCATAGATCTGTGCAAACAAGCTTTGGGGAGATTGCACTGAATTTCAAGGACTATTTGCATAGTTTTTCTTGTTGGATAGGTTTTGTAAATGCTTGAGGTATGTTGATTGATATGTTGGGATGGTAATTTCTTCAACCATTTCTTTTATTGTTGTGAGAAATTATTCGATGATAACATATGCTCCTTGATGTGTGAGGTTAGGAGCATATGTATAGCCGAAATACATCATTGTTTCTTTTGGTGTTGATGTCATTATATAGAAGAGTTGGAGACTTTGTATTGAGGAACTATGAAAGATATATGTTGGAGAGATAGGGGAATCATATGTATTCCAAGTGTTGTCTGTAAAATATTTTTTTTTACATATGAGGCGGGTATGCCCCATGCTCGTGTCATGAAACCATAAAAGGATAACTACATTTGAAAACTGTTGATGAAGTGGATATCTACATCACTCTCCAGGGTGTCAATAATGATATATGATGGTTCTCCTCGACTCAATCGACTCTATATCAAGGATTGAATAATTAATAAGAA
>JASDQU010815714.1:51683-68401 GCA_032191745.1 Picea mariana
ATTCATGCTCTTCATAGTCTATTCAAAGGATGCACAGAAGACATATACAACCATTGCATCCTCAACACCTTATATATAGAAAAAACATATTGTTTCTTCACCTACAATGGTTCCTACACAATGCCCCATCGAACCTAGAGACAATAGATTGGTGGAGCATATTCTACCCTGCCAGCAACAGGATTGTGACAGTTTTCCAGAGACCAAGAAGAATAAATTCTAAAACAAATTGTGTATCTCACCAAGATTCAGATTCAAAAAATGCTTTCCCCTCTTTCCTGGGCACTCAATGCAATGGAGACCATGGCTTCCTAAGGGGGGAGGATATATCTAGGTGGATATTGGTGGCCACCCACCTATTCCAACTAGCTCCTTTTGTCAGTTTATATTTCAACATGTTCTTCTATACTTCTTTGTAATTGTGGGTTCTACACTTCTGGAGCTGTCGGAATCCCTACACATCTTCTAGGTGGATACTGGTGCCCTCCCACCTAATCCAACTGGCTTATTTTGTATGTTTTCATGTCAGCACATCTTACTGTACTTCCAGTATCGTTTTGGGGCCCTAAAAAGTGTTATTTTGGCTCGCCACAATCAAACTATAGACAAACTCAGAGTTTGATGGTGTAATGCATATTTATCAAAAAGAGTTTTCCTACGGGCTACCATGTGCCTAAAACAGAGATTGTATGCAAACATTACGACCTGAGAAAGTTAATGTACTAACTTACCCAAATGGGGCCTACATGAATTTTGGTGTTTCATCTCCTAGGGTTAGGTTTTTGGATGTCTAGGGTTTTGGAATTCTTGTTTAACATAAAAAGGCTTTCAGAGACTCATTGTAATGATCTTTTGGCAAATGAGTGTAACCGTCACATCTCTTCTCAGAGATAAAGATGACACCATTATAGGAAGTCTTACACTCTGTATTTTTACAATCTCTTTACAATTCTTTCATTAATAAAAATCAAGTTTTTCTTTATTTCTCTGTTTCTAACAATTTTCACGAGTTTTTCATCGCAATATCTCTTCTTTCATTCCATTCCAAAAATAATCTACATTAGTGGTATCAGAGAAGTCTACTCTTCATTTATTTTTCTTCATGCATGTCTCCAATAAGATCTTTGTACAAGAAGTTGGGACTCGAACCAATCGAGCCATTGCAAGATCGGCCATGCCGAGCCCGACAACAACTCATGGGGTATGAAAATAAAGATTATGGAACAGGGGATCCTATTAAAATGTTTCTTGAGGAATCCCTCGTATGAAAAACGAATGAAATGATGGACTACTCTGTGCAGATCCTTCGACAACTACTTAGAGGAGAATCATCTTCATCAAGCGACCATCCAACCCCCTTCAAGGTACATGTAAATTTTGATATTCCCATATTTTAAGGTTAGATAGATGCAAATGCCCTAGAAAAATGCTTAAATATATTAAAAGGTTATTTCTTTGTTCAAAATTTTTTTGACAGGGAAAAGATCACCTTTGCACTCCTCAAGGCTCTCCCACATGTCAAACATTTGTGGGAAACTTACTAGGAGATAAGTTCCACAAAGGAATCTAAAATATATGGGGTTGAGCCCACTTGGGATTTTTTTGTGGATGTGATCAAAGAACAATACTATCCTATTGATAACTATGAATACCAGTACATGAAGTGGACCACACTATGACAAGAGAAGATCCAAATAGTGCCAGAGTTCAAAAATAATTTCCATACCTTGCACATGAAGCAAGGTCTCAAAGACTCCGAGCTTCCTATCGACATGTTGTCAAAATTGAGCAGAAATTTAGGCACCAAAAAAAATGGGAATTCGGGTCTACAAATATGCTACAACCAAATAATGGTAAGGACGACCCTAACCAACAACCTCCAGACAACCAGTCCAAGACACAGAACAAGAATGGTAAAGGAAAGATGACGAATGACACTAGGAAGTGGTGTGACTTCCACAAAAGCCCATGGAACAACACTGATGAATGTAGATCGAAATAGTCATTGGTGGCTGAGGTCAAAGACACAGAGCTGAACCATGATTCAGAATATAATCCACAAAATATTGAAAATGGACAGATCATCGATGCATACCCCACTGCCACTGTCGTTACCACAAGAATTCAACCCGAAGAATCAGTAGATCCTGAAGAGGGGGAGCGCATCTTCCATTCATAGATGTGGGTGAAGGGGACCTCATTTCATTTCATTATTGATAACGATAGCCATAATAACATGATCTCATATAAGGCCATCAAATAGTTAGGGTTGTCAAAAACACTACACCCAAATCCATACAACATCGGTTGGCTTCACGAAGGACAAGATCTTTGTGTCTGCCAATAGTGTCGCCTGAGATATGAAATCCATCCCTTCAAGGATGAGGTAATGTGTGATGTTTCCCCTATTGATGTCTTTGATGTGGTTTTGTTCCAAGCATATATGTGGATATCTCATGTTGTCTATGATTCTAGACCCCGTAGTGTCATTATTACTTTGGTAGGTCAACTCTATAAGATACCAGAGGTAGTTCTGACTACTGCTCCACCAAAACTGTGTCGCAAGGTAATCTCTCATACTGCAAAATTCATCCTCTTCACAGTATATCCAAAGGATGCACAAAATACCGCTACAACCACTGCAGCCTCAATACCTTCTATCCAACAAAAACAAATTGTTTATTTACCTACAATTGTTCCTACACGATGCCATGTCAAATCCAGAGACAATAGATTGATGGAGCATATTCAACCCTGCCAGCAACAGGATTGTGATAGTTTTCAGTAGACCAAGCAGCATAAATTCTCCAACAAAGCACGTGGTTCACCAAGATTCAAATTTAGAAAATTATTTCCCCTATTCCCTAGGAATTCAAGGCAATGGAGACCATTTCTTTGTAAGGGGGGAGGATTGATCCAGGTGGATATTGGTGGCCACCCACTTGTTCCAACGAGATCCTTTTGTCATTTTTTAGTTCAACACGTTCTTCTGTACTTCTTTGTAATTTTGGGTTCTACACTTTCAGGGTTGTCTGAAGCCCTACACATCTTCTAGGTGAATACTGGTGGCCTCCCACGTAATCCAACTGGCTTATTTTGTACGTTTTCATGTCATCACATCTTGTTGTACTTATAGGGTCATTTTGGGGCCCTAAATAGTGTTATTTTGGCTCTCCATGGTCAAACTGTAGTGTGAGTCAGAGTTTGAAGGCGTAATGCATAGTTCTCAAAAATACCTTTCCAACGGGCTATCACGCGCCTAAAACGGAGATCGTTTTCAAAAGTTACGACCATGGGAAGTTAATGTACTTACTTACCCAAATGAGGCCCACTTGAATTTTGGCGTTTCATCTCCTAGTGTTGGGCCTTTGGATATCTAGGGTTTTTCCATTCCTATTTAACATAAAAGGGCCTTCACATCCTCATTTTAATGATCTTCTGGCGAATTAGCATAGCCATTACATCTCTTCTTAAAGATAAAGTTGCCACCATTCTAGTGACTCTTTCACTATGTATTTTTACAGTCTATTTACAATTCTTTCATTAATACAAATCAAGTATTGCTGTATTTCTCTGTTTTTCGTAATTTTCATAAGTGTTTCATCGTAATATCTTTTCTTTCATCTTGTTCCAAACATAATCCAGATTAGTGGTATAAGAGTGGTCTGATCTTCATTTGTTTTTCTTCGTGCATGTCCCCAACAAGATATAGGTACAAGAAGTTGGGACTTGAACCAATTGAGCCATTGCATGACCGGTTGCGCCGAGCCCAATAAAAACCCATGGGGGACAAAAAGAAAGATGATGGAGCAGGATATCCTATTAAAATTTTTCTTGAGAAAGCCCTTGCGCGAAAAAGGAATGAAATGATGGAAAACTTCACATATATCCTTCAACGCCTACCCACAAGAGAAGCATCTTTATCAAGCGGCCATGCAACCCCCTTCATGATACAGTAAATTTTGATATTCCCATATTTAAAGGTTAGATAGACATAGATTCCCTAGAAAAATGGTTAAATATATTAGAAGTTTATTTCTCTGTTCAAAAATTTTCCGATAGGGAAAAGATCACCTTCGCACTCCTCAACACTGTCCCCCATGTCAAAAATTGGTGGGAAACTTATTGGGAGAAACATTCCATAGAGGAATCTAGAATATATGGGGTTGAGCCCAATTGGGATATTTTTGTGGAGGCGTTCAAAGAACAGTACTATCATATTGATAATTATGATGACCAGCACATGAGATGGAGCACACTGCAGCAAGAGAAGAGCCAAACAGTGTCAAAGTTCACAAATACTTTCCATACCTTGCGCACCAATATGGGTATCAAATACTTTGAGTGGCATCTAGTTATAAAATACTGTGGGGCTCTACATAGGTACATCCAAACCGAAATGGATTTCCTAAAAATGTCATCATTAAGGGATGCCTATCGATATGCTATCAAAATAGAACAGAAATTTAGGCACCAGAACAAATGGGAATTCGGGTCTTCAAATCTGCTACAACCAAAGAATGGTAAGGACAGCCCTAACCAACAACCTCCAAAAAACTAGTTTAAGACATAGGACAAGAAGGATAAAGGAAATATGAATAATGACACTGGGAAGTGGTGTGACTTCCACAAAATCCCCTAACACAACACCGATAAATGTCGCTTGAAATAGTCATTGGTGTCTAAGGTCAAAGACATAGAGATGAGCCCTGATTTAGAATTTGATCCAGAAAATATTGAAAATAGATAGATCATCGACGAAGACCCCACTTCCATTGCCATGACCACAACATTTCAACCAAAATAATTAGTATATCCCGAAGAGGGGGAGAGCCTCTTCCATTCATAGATGTGGGTGAAGGGGACTCCATTGCATTTCATTGTTGATAATGGAATCTAGAAGAACCTCATCTAAGATAAGGACATCAAACAATTGGGGTTGTAAACAACACTACACCCGCAACCATACAACATTAGTTTTCTTCACCATGGACGATATCTTCACGTCAGCCAACAATGTCTCCTGTCTTATGGCATCCAACCCTTCAAGGGTGAGTTAATTTGTGATTTTGTCCCTCTTGATATCTTTGATGTGGTTTTGGGCCAACCATATATGTGGACATGTCATGTTTTCTATGAGTCTAGACCCCATAGTTTCATTATTACTTTGGGAGGTCAACTCTATAGGATACCAGAGGTAGTTTTGTATACATCTCCACCAAAACTGTGTCGTAAGGTAATCTATCATACTGCAAAATTATATATATACTTATGTACACTTCTACTAAGTAATTAAAAATAGTTGCAAAATGAATTTTATTATACCTTATCAAAGGATAACACAATAAGGATGTTGTACATACAAATTTGATGGGTTTCCTTACCTCACAAACAAGAAGGTTTTACATATGAATTTGATCTTTGACTAAGTAAGTTATGATATTAAAATTAGATTTTAATACAATAATAATGGCCTTGATATTACAACCACATTTGTTAATAAGCAAATTATTTATTACACTACAAAAACAACTAAGTAAATTTAAAGAGAATATCAAATTATTTATTACTAACAACATTTGTTAGTAAGTGAAGTTCATCCTCTTCAAAGTTTGTTCATAGCATTCACAGAAGACTACTACAACCAGTGCAACCTCAACACCTTCTATCCAGCAAAAACATCTTCTTTATTCTCCTACAATGGTGCCTACACAATGCCCTGTCAGACCCGGAGACAATATATTGGTGCAATGTATTCAACCCTGCCAACAACATGCTTGTGACAGTTTTCCACAGACCAAGGAGCATAGCTTCTCCAAGAAATCACATAGCGCACCAAGATTTACATTCAGAAAATTATTTCTCCTCTTCCCTGGGAACTCAACACAATGGAAACCATTTCTTCCTAAAGGGGGAGGATTGATATAGGTGGATATTGATGGCCACCCACCTATTCCAACTGGCTCCTTTTGTTAGTTTTTAGTTCAACACGTTCTTCTATACTTATTTGTAATTGTGGGTTATACATTTTTGGGGATGTCTAAATCCCTACACATATTCTAGGTGGATACTGGTGGCCTCCCACCTAATCCAACTTGCTTATTTTTTATGTTTTTTATGTCATCACATCTTGTTGTACTTCTAGGGCCATTTTAGGGCCCTCAAAAGTGTTATTTTGTCTTTCCACAGTCAAACAGTAGACAAAGATAGTGTTTTATAGTGTCATACGTAGTTCTCAAAGAGACCTTTCCAATGGGATATCACACACCTAAAACAGAGATCGTATGCAAAGGTTACGAACCCAAGAAGTTAATGTACTAACTTACCCAAACGGGGCCCACATCAATTTTGGTGTTTCATCTCCTAGGGTTAGGTTTTTGGATGTCTAGGGTTTTGGAATTCTTGTTTAACATAAAAAGGCCTTCATAGACTCATTGTAATGATGTTCTAGTGAATGAGCATAGCCCTCACATCTCTTCTCAGAGATAACACTGCCACCATTCTAGTGAGTCTTGCACTCTGTATTTTTACAGTCTCTTTACAATTCTTTCATTAATAGAAATCAAGTATTGTTGTATTTCTCTGTTTCTGGAAATTTTCACGAGTGTTTCATCATAATATCTCTTTTGTTTCATCATGAGTGGTATGAGAGTTGTATTCTCTTCCTTTATTTTTCTTTGTGCATGTCCCCAATAATATCTGGGTACAAGAAGTTTGGACTCGAACTAATCGAGCCATTGCAAGATCGGACACGCTGAGCCCGACAACAACCCATGGGGTATGAAAAGAAAGATGATGGAGCAGGACATCCTATTAAAATGTTTCTCAAGAAATCCCTCACATGACAAAGGAACAAAATGATGGACAACATTACGTATATCCTTCGACAACTGCCCACAGGAGAAGCATATTCATCAAGCGGCCATGCAACCCCCTTCAAGGTACATGTAAATTTTGATATTCCCATATTTGAAGGTCGGATAGATGTGGATGCCCTAGAAAAATTGTTAAATCTATTAGAAGGTTATTTCTTTGTTCAAAATTTTTCCGACGGGGAAAAGATTACCTTCGCACTCATCAAGGCTCTCCCCCATGTCAAACATTGGTGGGAAACTTACAAGGAGAAAAGTTCCACAGAGGAATCTAAAATATAGAGGGCCAAGGCCACTTGGGATTGTTTTTTGGATGTGGTCAAAGAACATTACTATCCTATTGATAACTATGAAGACTAGTACATAAGATGGACCAAATTGCGGCAAGAGAAGATCCAAACAATGTCAGAGTTCACAAATACTTTACATACCTTGCACACCAAGCTAGGTATCAAACACTCTGAGAAAAATCTAGTTCTGAAATATCGTTGGGCTCTACATAGGTACATCCAAATCGAAATGGATTTCCTAAACATCTCATCATTAGGAGTTGTCGATAGATATGTTGTCAAAATCGAGCAGAAAATTAGGCTCCAGAACAAATGGGAATTCAAGTATGAAAATATGCTACAACCAAAGCATGGTAAGGACATCCCTAACCAACAACCTCCAGAAAACCAGTCCAAGACATAGGACAAGAAGGGTACATGAAAGACGAAGAATGACACTGGGAAGTGGTGTGACTTCCATAAAATCACCTAGCACAACACCGATGAATGTTGCTTGAAACAATCATTGGTGGCCAAGGTCAAAGACACGGAGCCGAAACCTGATTTAGAATTTGATGAAAAAAATATTGAAAACAGACAGATCATTGACGCAAACCCCACTGCCACTGTCGCGACCACAACAATTGAACTAGAAGAATCAATAGATCCTGAAGAGGGGGAGCACGTCTTCCATTCACAAATGTGGGTTTAGGGGACCCCATTGCATTTCATTATTTATAACAACATTTCATTATTGTTAACGACATATAGAAGAACCTCATCTTATCTAAGGCCTTCAAACTATTGGGGTTGTCAAAAACACCACACCCGCAACCATACAACATCGGTTGGATTCACGAGGGAAAAGATCTTTGTGTCAGCCAGTAGTGTCTCTTGTCTGATGGCATCCAACCCTTCAAGGATGAGGTAATGTATGATGTTGACCCTCTTGATGTCTGTGATGTGGTTTTGGGAAAACCTTATATGTGGAGACTTCATGTTTTCTATGAGTCTAGACCCTGTAGTGTCATCATTACTTTGGGAGGTCATCTCTATAGGATAGCAGAGGTAGTTCCTACTACTACTCCACCAAAATTGTGTCACAAGGTAATCTCTCATACTGCAAAATTCATCCGCTTCATGGTTTGTTCAAAGGATGCACAGAAGACCACTACAACCATTGTAGCCTCAACACCTTTTATCTAGAAAAAACATATTGTTTCTTCACCTACAATGGTTCCTACACAATGCCACATCAAACCCAGAGACAATAGATTGGTGGATCATATTTAAACCTACCAGCAACAAGCTTGGGACAGTTTTCCATAGAACAAGCATCATAACTTCTCCAAAAAAGAAAGTAGCTCACCAAGATTCAGATTCAAAAAATTCTTTCCCCTCTTTCCTGGGACTTCTTGTTCTACACTTCTAGGGATATCAGAATCCCTACACATCTTCCATGTAGATACTGGTGGCCTCCCACCTAATCCAACTGGCTTATTTTGTATGTTTTTTATGTCATCACATCTTGTTGTACTTCTAGGGCTATTTTGGGGCCCTAAAAAGTGTTATTTTGGCTCACCATAGTCAAACTATAGACAGAGTGGGATTTTGACAACATAATATGTATTTCTCGAAAATATCTTTCCAATGGGCTATCACGTGCCTAAAATGGAGATCATATGAAAAAGTTACGACCCCGGGAAGTTAATGTAGTAACTTACCCAAACGAGGCACACATGAATTTTGGTGTTTCATCTCCTCAGGTTAGGTTTTTGGATTTCTAGGGTTTTGGCATTCCTATTTAACATAAAAATGCCTTCAGAGCCTCATTGTAATGATATTCTGGTGAATGAGCATAGTCGTCACATCTCTTCTCAGAGATAAAGTTACCACCATTCTAGCGAGTCTTGGACTCTGTAGTTTTACAGTCTCTTTACAATTCTTTCATTAACAGAAATCAAGTATTGTTGTATTTCTCTATTTTTGGAAATTTTCACGAGTGTTTCATCATAATATATCTTCTTTCATTTTGTTCCAAACATAATGTGGATCAGTGGTATTAGAGCAGTCTGCTCTGCATTTATTTTTCTTTGTGCATGTCCCCAACAAGATATGGGTACAAGAAGTTGGGACTTGAACCAATCGAGCCATTGCAATATGGACAGCGCCAAGCCCGACAAAAACCCATGGGGGGAAAAAAATAAAGATGATGGAGCAAGAGATCCTATTAAAATGTTGCTCGAGGAATCCCTCACAGGACAATGGAATGAAATGATGGACAACTTCATGCAGATCCTTTGATGGTTGTCCACAGGAGAAGCATCCTCATCAAGAGACCATGCAACCCCCTTCAAGGCACAGGTAAATTTTGATATTCCCATATTTGAAGGTCAGATAGATGTTGATGCCCTAGAAAAATGGTTAAATCTATTAGAAGATTATTTCTTTGTTCAAAAATTTTCTGACGGGGAAAAAATCACGTTCGCACTCGTCAAGGCTCTACCCCATGTAAAACATTGGTGGGAAACTTACTAGTAGATAATTTCCACAAAGAAATATAGAATATCTGGGGTCGTGCCCACTTGGGATTTTTTTGTGGATGAGGTCAAAGAATAGTACTATCTTGTTGATAACTATGAAGACTAGTACATGAGATGGACCACGCTACGGCAAGAGAAGAGCTAAGTAGTTATGGAGTTCACAAATAATTTCCTTACCTTGCACACCAAGCTGGGTATCAAATGATTTGAGTGACATCTGGTTTTGAAATTCCATGGGGCTCTTCATAGGTACATCCAAACCAAAATGGATTTCCTAAACATATCATCATTAGGAGATGCTTATCGTTATGTTGTCAAAATCAAGCAGAAATTTAGGCACCATAACAAATGGGAATTCAGGTCTGAAAATCTGCTACAACCAAAGCATGGTAAGGACGACCCTAACCAAAAACCTCCATACAACTAGTCCAAGACACAAGACAAGAAGGGAGAATGACATTGGGAAGAGGTGTGACTTCCACAAAATCCCCTGACACGACATTGATCAAAGTCACTCGAAATAGTCATGGGTGGCTGAGGTCAAAGACACGGAGCTGAACCCTTATTTAGAATTTGATCCAAAAAATATTGAAAATAGAAATATCATCGACATAGACCCCACTGCAACTCTCGCGACCACAACAATTCAACCAAAAGAATCAGTAGATCTTGAAGAAGGGGAGCGCCTCTTCCATTCACAGATGTGGGTGAAGGGGACCCCATTGCATGTAATTGTTGATAGCGATAGCCAAAATAGCCTCATCTCAGCTAAGGTTGTCAAACAGTTAGGGTTTTCGAAAACACCACACCTGCAATCATACAACATTGGTTGGCTTCACCAGGGACGAGATCTCTATGTCAGGAAGTAGTGTCACTTGTCCTATGGAATCTAGCCCTTCAAGGATGATTTAATGTGTGATGTTGCTCCTCTTGATGTCTGTGATGTGGTTTCGGGCCAACCATATATGTGGAGATGTCATGTTGTCTATGATTTTAGACCGCATACTGTCATTATTACTTTGGGAGGTCATCTCTATAGGATACCAAAGGTAGTTTCAACTACTGCTCCACCAAAAATATGTCGCAAAGTAATCTCACATACTGCAAAATTCATCCTCTTCACAGTCTATTCAAAGGATGCACAAAATACTGCTACAACCAGTACAACCTCAACACCTTCTATCCAGCAAAAACATATTATTTCTTCACCTACAATGGTGTCTACACAAATCCTCATCAAACCTAGAGACAATATCTTGGTGGAGCATATTCAACCCTTCCAGCAACAGGCTTGTGAAATTTTTCCATAGACCAAGCAGCATAACTTCTCCAACAAAGCACGTATCTCACCAAGATTCATATTCAAAAAATGATTTCCCATGTTCCCTGGGCACTCAATGCAATGGAGACCATTGCTTCCTATGGGGGGAGGATTGATCCAGGTGGATATTGGTGGCCACCCACCTATTCAAACTGGCTCCTTTTGTCAGTTTTTAGTTAAACATGTTCTTATGTAATTCTTTGTAATTTTGGGTTCTACACTTCTGGGGTTGTCTGAAGCCCTACACATCTTCCAAGTGGATACTGGTGGCCTCCCACCTAATCCAACTGGCTTATTTTGTATGTTTTCATGTCAAAACATCTTGTTGTACTTCTAGGGCCATTTTGGGGCCCTAAATAATGTTATTTTGGATCATCGTCGAGACAATGTTTGACTACGTAATTTGTATTTCTCGAAAATACCTTTCCAACAAGATATCACACTCCTAAAACAGAGATCATATTCAAAAGTTATGACCACAGGAAGTTAATGTACTAACTTACCGAAATAGGGCCCAGATGAATTTTGGCCTTTCATCTTCTAGGGTTAGGTTTTTGGATGTCTAGGGTTTTGGAATTCTTGTTTAACAAAAAAAGGCCTTCAAAGCCTCATGTTGGAGTTACTTCACACACATCTAGGATTTATTTTTCTTAAGGTTTTTCCTCATTTATTAGTCATAATTTGTCATTATCCAGTCTCCTATATTTTAGGGGAGAATATTCCACCTGGACAATATTCTCTTTTTGTTGACACTTCAGTCTGACTAAGTTGAGTTGAGTTTAGATGTTGCATTGGTTTTGTCACCATGCAACATTGGGATCATCACCAGCTAATGCACACTTTCCTTGGGATCATCACCAGACTCATGCATTACCCTTGATTTCCTAAGTTAACTCCTCACTACTCTCTGTTCAGTCAGTTAATTGAAGACTAGTTGACTAGTTAACTCAACTAGGTGGCAATTCACTCCCGTAACTACCTAAGACACTAGACTAGGTGGAATTTTACTCCCATAACTGATGGCGTGTGTCTATATCACTCTATACCACCACTATGGTGCATTGGGTCTCCTCTAGTGCACACTCATTGAGCTATATAGAGTATATCATGTGTAAATTATTCATTATTCACAACGGTTAATGAGAATTCTTTCATTCTTTCTCTCCTTGTTCTTATTTCTCCAATTCTCTTTGAAAATGTGTGTATTATTGCTTAATTAGATCTATTATGTGTAGGTTCAACACATTTACATGGTATCAAATCCTATGGAGTGCTAAGAAAAATCTACACCAAAATTTTTTGCAAGTAAAAAAGATTGAAGACAGCGGAAAGATGGATTTCCAAAAAGAATCTATTCTTACACCTTACAAATATTTTTCATGGAAGGAGAAAATAGCCATACATATACAAAACAAAGGGTTGTACAGGTTAACCTTCAATACATATACATAACCAACGTCATCCATAGAAAAATCCAGGTACTTAAATCGTATAGATGAGGCATTCGAAACAACGTGTAGACTTATTTCTCCTGATTTCCTTTTTCACATATCTTCCTGTAAGAATCCCAATGGAGCCTGGACCACCTTGGAAGGGCTCTTTGAAAAACATGATGAGATGAGGGGACACGTGTGTTGGAGTTACTTCACACACACCTAGGATTTTTTTTTCCTAAGTTTTTTCCTTGTTTATTAGTCATAATTAGTCATTATACAGTCTCCTATATTTTAGGGAAGAATATTCCACCTAGAGAATATTCTCTTTCAGTTGACACTTCAGTTTGATCAATTGAGTTGAGTTTAGATGATGCATTGGTTTTGTCACCATGCAACATTGGGATCATCACCATGATAATTCAACCTTGTCTTGGTATCATCACCAGACTGGCGCATTACCCTTGATTCCCTGAGTTAACTCCTCACTACTCTTTGTTCAGTCAGTTAACTGAAGACTAGTTGACTAGTTAACTCAACTAGGTGGCAATTCACTCCCGTAACTACTTGAGAGACTAGACTAGGTGGAATTTCACTCTTGTAACTATTGGTGCGTGTCCAGATAACTCTATATCACCACTATGGCATATCGTTTCTCCTCTTGTGTACACTCATTGAGTTATACAGAGTATATCATGTGTAAATTATTCATTATTCATAACGGTTAATGTGAATTCTTCCATTCTTTCTCTCCTTCTTATTTCTCAAATTCTCTTTGAAAATGTGTCTATTATTGTTTATCTAGATATATTTTTTGTAGGTTCAACACATTTTCATGGTATTAGAGCCGACGAACTGCTAAGCAAGAGGTACACTAATTTTTTTTTGTAGGTACAAAAGATTGAAGACACTGGAAAGATGGAATTCCAAAAATAATTCATTCTTACACCTTACAACTATTTTGCATGGAAGGAGAATGTGACATCCCCAAAATAAAGAAATTGGACAAAATAATTTAGAATCTAAAAGTGATGGATATTTATTTCCGTTTTTAGTAAATTCTGAAATTGGAAAATTTTTGCCAATTATGGCAATTCCGAATTTCGAATTTTATGATTTTAATAAATGATTTGACTGCTGGGCAGTGATCTGATTTGTCCCAACTAGCTACTTGACTATGACACTTTTACGAAAATGGAAAGAAAAGAATATTTTATATTGATTGCAAGAGGACAAATGGAGCAGCCATGTTGAATTTAGCTAACCATGACTCCATGAGTGGGGAACACATTGAAATTAACTCTGGGCTGATTGTTACAAGTGGAAAATCAGTGATTTGGTCAATAGCAGCCCCTGAAAATCAGGGATTTAGAAAGCTGTGAAAATTCCCCAAGAGAAGGAAAAAAGTCCTAGGCAAACTGATAAAAGAGCATATGTGAGGAGGCAGGACGCTACCAAGTATGCTGGGAAAAGACTAAGAAATTTTGTTCTTGTTGTTATGAACACTACTGTGTGAGTGTGAGGAAAAGGGTATACTACTGATATTCGAAGGACATTGCTGGAGAGGAGATTTCAATTCACCCTCGTGGATTCATGGTCAGGCTAGGGGGTGAATCGGGCAAGTAGATTGGTTTCCCTATTCTATGGTTGGGAGGAATGTGGCTGCTCCCTTCGTCTTCCCGTAAAATCAGGTTCAAATATGTAACTCTACCTTGCTCTAGTCCAATGATTATGTATTGAAATCCGTTTTACTTCTGCATACAATTTTTTTTTTGGTCGAATGCTGTGGGAAAGATCTAACCTTTTAATTCCTAATGATTGGATGGAAATGGACCTTTTTATTTAGATTCAATACTAGGTAAATTACTAAGATTTTTGGAATGTATTAACAACAAAATAAATTCTGTAATAGTTACAAATCCCATAACAGATTGTCTTATTTTAGTTTCCTATGGATGCTGCTAATAAACAATGAGCCTTCACGACCAAGCATACCCAACAAGTATACTCTACAGTAGTGAAGTACTAATCGACAGACATATAAACTGGTTTAGTCATTGAATCTATATATATAGTTATATAGTGTAATGGACATTCTGCGACAGAGGAGGAATGTCATTAGGTAAATTGTCCATACCAGAATCCGATAGCGTTAAGTGGATAGATAACCTTATAAAAGGAAAATTTTAATTCCAAGAAAAGAAAAGACTCCCCGGACCCCATTACAGGTAGGCTATATAAATATATATACATGCATAATTTGAGATAGATATGACAGTAAGGGATGACCCTGTTAAGCAAATGTTTACCTACAGTTAACCACAGGTTCTATTGTAATGACTATGCTATTTCTTGTTCGTGTGAGAAGACCCATATAGGTTTTAATCAATATAAGTAATCAAGAACAGAGGATAAAATATTTCTTGATACATAACCCAAATAGTCCTATACAGACTTATTTAATAATGGTAATAGAAAACAGAAGGTAATAAATCACGAATCATAAATGAATAATGATGACCATTGAACCTTTTGGTGCATAGATCTATAAGGAACTTATACAATAAGCGATAATATAAATAGAAGGAAAATAGTACACGGTGAGTAGATCCATAACTGCATTGATGCTATCTAATTCACTGGTGATCAGTCCGTTAAGGGCTTATTTGATCATGATAATTGACACAGAAGGTAGATAGTATACGAGGCGTGAATTCAAACTAATAATGAAGCTACTTTTCCACGGGTAAGTAGATCGATAAAGGTTATTCAACATTTATAACTGAAAAACAAAAGGTAAATGACATGTGATGTGTGAAACTAAAACTAGTTAATTCTTCCATTGGAACATAAACAAAAAAATGGAATCATCGACCATATTAATTCTGGGAAAGAACCAAACCCTTAGGCGTAATCACTATGCATGGCCAATTCGTTTTGGAAAAGGGTTATACATCCAATAATGAGATTCAATTCTGGAACAAAATAACTATGATAGCCAAAACATAAATCCAAATTTATATTATACAGAGGAGAATACTTCAGAGTTCCAAACCCCCAACAGATTTAATACACATGATATAAAGAGCACTGTATTTTTAACAATCGATGGTCTAGTTGCCAAAGTCCAACCAGGCGCACACTGTGCGATGGTTCGGTATACCAGAAATCATTTTATACAATTTGGAGCGTACCCCGTACCATAGAACTTGGAATTAACCTCTCGACAGGGTTTGAATCGCGAAAAAATAACTTAGATATTTTGTAGGAACTCAAATACCTTTTGATGGAGTGAGGAGGGCATACCCATGCTTTGACATGCCTACACCTACACAAAATTAATGAGAAGCATTCAAAACATAACCAAATAGGATAATGTATTTAAGTTACAGAATAGAAAATGACTAGAAAAGGGCTTGTTGAATACTTAACTGAAGCATAGGATTTATGCCTCCTATTGTTGCCCTACATCGCCCGGACCGAAAGGGGAAGGGGTGTTCGCACCTCCCTGATGGGTACCCTCACACATCCAGGGGCCCATCATTAATAATAGATACCAGAGTATAATCCGAAGGGATATTACAGGAGTAACAGAAAGGATAAAAGGCATAAAATGATGCATGGTAAACATAAACCTTCGTATATTCAACTTAAACAGAAGAGATTAAACGCGTTCGGCCAATGGGAAAAACTTCTCTTCTAAATCAATGCTACTAGCTAACACTAAAGTCAACCACAGAAGACTAGGAAACAATAACAAGGATTTAACAGACTATCCAATGGAGGAGACCAGGATATAATAACAAGGGTTTAACCGAACCAGGAAACAAAATAACAAGGGTGTAACGGACTATCCAATGGAGGAGACCATGGAATAATAGCAAGGGGTTTAACTGAATAAGTTCTTGACGTTGATGATAGATTTTTTGATACGAGTAATGGCTCGGTCCCAACAAGATGTATGGTGCAGTAACCGAGATAAACTAGGATAGGAGTCAAAACCCTTACCAAACAGAACCCAACTCCTTTTTCCTAACACAGTACCCTGGAAATAAGACATGGACATTATCAATAACAGAGGTGTGCACAGACCCACAGACAAGGTAGAATCGTTGTTTTAAAATCATAAATAAAAGGAGAGTCGAAGGTAAACTTACTGTTGGAAATACTAATACAACTGAGAGGGGGGGGTGAATCAGTTGTATATAAGCTTAAACAATTTTAACCCTTCTTAACAATTATTAATATTTCTTCATGTGTCATCAAGAAACATACAGCAT
>JASDQU010815715.1:36548-48295 GCA_032191745.1 Picea mariana
AGAATCCATTGTTTCTCTTACACCAAGATTTATTGTCTTGGGATATTAATTCTTAGAGTTTCCTTGTTTTTTTGTGCCAAGATTTTTATTTTTCCTTTCCTTAATTACAGAGAGAATTTATTAACTTTACTCAGAGATTTATATATTCACACCTAGATTGTAATTAATTACATAGCGATTCCTTGTCTTCTTACTACAGAAATTAAAAGTCCTTTTTCTAAGGAGATTATAATTACCTTCTGTCTAACTAATCTTGGAATCCCAACCCTTGCTTGTCTAACCGTATTGGCAATAATAGACAGGGTTCATTTTTAAAGTTTCTAAAATGGTGCCTTAAAATCTATGTGATTTTTTTATACTTGATTAAATTGGTTTCTAAACTATGTTTAATTCAATTGTTGATAAATTTTATGTCTATATTGTACAATTGGTGATGTAAGTTACTTTGTTATGGTTAGAATTTGCTAATGGCCCAGTAAATTTTTTATTGGAGGACTATGTTACTTAATTAATAATTGTTGAAATTGATCAACAACATGTTAAGCTAACGACCACATGAATGACTAAATGGTTATCTGCTTGTTAATGTTATTCATTTAACTTAGTGATTTAATAGTGTTAATTGTTTATGTAGCCTTAAACTAGGGATTATCATGATGTAGTAAATTAATGGTGTGATGAAAAAGGTTCTATTGGAGGGTAAACTATTGATTGCAGAAGATAGATGGATGTATTACCAATGTAGTTTTATTAGTCATTTCTTATTTTAATTGCCAAGTTGAATGAATGTAGTTATTGTTTACATGGACATGATGTTTGCGTGATTAAATAAAATACCTAGAAGTTATATCACTTCTCATGCCTCAAATTCTATTTAATGAATGATTGATTAAATAGAGTGCCTGGAATTTAAATAGAATTGCGCCTCAAGTTGTTTTGCTAGATAGATTGTGTATGTCAACTCTCTTGCATGCTCGTAAATTTAATGATAATTAAAGTATTGTCTAAACTTTAGATTTATCTAGTGGTGCGAGGTGAAAGGACACTAATGATCGGTTGTTGTTTATTTATTTGTGCGCCATGCAAATTTTGATTCATTGATTACTAATTCTCGCTCACATTGAAGGTTTGTGTTACGCGTGTCGATTGGTGTTGTTGCGTTTGGTTTTTTTATGTTGTCTTTTATCTTAGTAGGCATTGTCTTGCTTATGTCGGGCGGGATGTAGACACCTCCTTGTTCCTCAGAATAGTCGCCAGCCTTGAGACCTTAAATGGTCAAAATCGATGGGAACCTGGGCTTGAGCGTTGCTTATGTGTCCTAGAGGTCCTATGATTACAGGGTAGGATGGGTGGGTAGTCATTTTTATTTTTGTCTGATTGAATGTCGTATGTTGCTTCTAGCTGCATGATGTGATAGTAGGCTAGGTCTTTATGTTGTCTGTTTCTTGAATTGTGTGCATTGTGTTCATCGTCAAGTTGTGTTGATTAACTGTTGTCGTTGTTACTTTCCTGCTTAAAATAATAATAATAATAATAATAATTTTTCACTTGTTATGCGTCGCATGTTTTTGTAACAATGGGGGTTCTTACATATGGTATCAGAGCCGACTAAACCCGCGACTTGGGATCACTACAACTTCCATTGATTAGATACTTGATTATAAAATGTGGCTAATTAAATTGATTTGTATTCATGTAGGTAATCATGGTCAGAGGACACCGTGGAGGCAGATGATGGGGTGTTAGGGGAGGAAGCTCGATGCCCCCAGTAGAATCCATGCTCGAGGGGTCTAACCCCCAGGGAGATGAATAGGTTGGGTTGATGAGATGTGGTCAGGAAGGAACATATAGATGTGGGAGATGTGGTTGGGCTAATGAGGTCTTTTCAGAGGATGTCTGAGGCAATAATCAGTTGTTTGGATAGAGATGAGGCAAGGGTGCTAGCACCTCCGGAGGGTCCATCGCGCCCCCCAGTAGTTACTGGTAGCATTCACCGTGAACTCGAGAAGGTCAAATTTCTCTAGTTCTTTTGTGCCCCAGACGGCGCAGCCACCAAGGCATGGTTGGAGAATATGGCGACGTGCTTTGCAGTTCGTGACTATACCTCCAACATGAAGGTCTGCATGGCAGTATTTCAACTGAAAGGGAGCACTCTTCTATGGTGGAAGACACTCCTGCCAAAATTGAACATGGAATTCAAAGACATGTCATGGGAACTGTTCGAGGAATGGTTCCGGGAGTGGTATATGTTTGAGTAATTCATTGAGCGTCATCTCAACAAGTTCAATGCCTTGTGACAAGGCGGTCATATAGTTCCTTAGTACAAGGCCCGTTTCATGGAGTTGCTTAGGTATGCTCTATACCTGAATACAGAGAAACTTAAGGTCAACAAGTTCGTGTTTGGCCTTAATGTCAACATTCGTGTAAAAGTGAGGATTTTGATGCCTCAAACCTTGCACAATGTTGTCCAAAAGGCCCTCATAGCACAAAAGGAGATTATCAGCGGGGGTCAGAGAAGGACTCCAGTGAGACCAGCGAGACAGGTGTCATATAGTACACAACAGCATTAGACACCAGCTAGAAATTCACCAGGATATTGTGGCATCCAGAGAAGATCCACTTACACTATGCCACGACGCCTCAGTAGCAAACTCCTTACAGAGGACCACAATAGCAGCAGTAACAGTTTAGGCTTGTTTAGCAAAACAGACCAGGGTTCCAGGCCGATGATTCGTCAGCTTCTACTTCGGGTACAAGGAGTACTAGACCGAAGAAAGGGTGTTGGACATGTGGAGAGCCAGATTACTAGCGTGACTACCCAGTGGAGAGGAACAGAGCATCTGGATCAGTCGGACCCACTATTGTGGGAGATTTGGGCAAGGCCCATTGGATTCATGTTGCGATGAATAAACGCCAGGCAGAGCACCAGTTGACTGTGCTCAAGACGTCAGGTACCGTCGCTGACAAGACCCTTAGTATTTTGATAGATCCAGGTGCTACAGAGAGTTTTATTTATGGCGCAACGCTAAAAAGAATTAAGGTAAAGGAAGTCGAACAGGACAAGTTTATCTTTATAGAAATGGCTTCGGGAGCCAAACAAAAGGTTGGAGGGAAGGTTACGGGCTATAGCATTAACCTGGGAGATTTTTTCACAAGGGCCAACCTGTACATCACGATCTTAGGCTCTTATGACGTCGTGATCAGTATGGACTGGTTGGAATCGCATGAGGTGATACTCAACTGTAAGATGAAACAATTGAATTTGGTCGATGACGAGGGACAGAGACGTGTGATTGTAGGTCTGAACTAGGGAGTCTCCCTAAGGTTCATCTCTTCCTTGCAGTTATAGAAGAGCATGTGCAAGGGATGTAAGATGTATGTGATCCTTGCATTAAATGAGAGGGGAGTAGTGGAAGGTCTAGAAAACCTTCTGGTGGTGCAAGAGTTTGCGGACGTCTTCCTTGAGGAGTTACCTAGGATGCCACCAGAGAGGGAATTGGAATTTACCATCAACCTAAAACCATGAACTAAACCAATAACAAGAATGCCTTATCAGATGCCGACCCCAGAGTTACAGAAGTTGAAAATGAAACTGAAGGAGTTGTTGGACCTAGGACTTATACGTCCAAGTGTGTCACCGTGGGGTGCACCTTTTAACTTCATATGGAAGAAGGATGGGTCATGGAGACTTTGCATTGACTACCATCAATTGAACAAGGCAACGATCAAGAATCAGTATCTGTTGCCAAGGATTGATGATCTGTTTGATCAAATGAAAGGTGCAATGGTGTTTTTGAAGATCGACTTGAGATCAGGGTATCACCAGTTATGGATCAAGGAGGACGACATCCCTAAGACCGCCTTTAATACAAGGTTTGGACAATATGAGTTTACTGTTTTACCGTTTGGACTGACAAATTCCCCAGGGGTATTTATGAGTTTGATGAAAGGGGTGTTCCGCGAATACTTAGACAAGTTCATACAAGTATTCATTGACAATATTTTGATTTAATCTCAGATGATGGAGGAGCATGATGAGAACTTACGCATGGTACTACAATGTCTACGAGAGAACAAATTGTTTCGGAAGCTGTCGAAATTCTTGTTTTATCAATAAAAGATTCACTACTTAGGGCATGTCATCTCTGATGAAGGTTTGTGGATCCAGCAAAGGTCGAGGCTATTATGGAATTCCCTACGCCGATGAATTTCCCTGATGTGTGCATCTTCATTTGTTCAGTGGGATATTATCGATGGTTCATCAAGGGTTTTTCGAAGATATCAAATCCGAACACGGAATTGCAGAAGAAGAAGAAGAAGTTTGTTGGTACCGAGAAATGCATGGAGGCATTTCGGAGGCTCAAGGAGTTTTTGACGACAACACCAATACTAAAGGTCCCTGACATGGACGTGCAATTATTGGTATGCACTAACGCATGCAAGGAAGGCTTAGGTGAAGTCTTGATGCAAGACAGTCGAGTGATCACTTACATCTTGAGAAAGTCGAGAAGGCATGAGGAGAACTATGTGATGCACGATTTGGAGTTGTTAGCCATTTTTTATGCCTTGAGAGTCTGGAGACACTACCTTATGGATGAAAATTCCAACTAAAAATGGACCACTGTGGTCTACAACACATCTTTACGCAAAGCGACTTGAACACGCGACAATGACGTTGGTTAGAATTGCTTAGCGAGTATGATTTAGAGATTAATTACATAAAAGGAATAGTTAATAGAGTGGCTGATGCATTGAGTTAGAGACCACACATATTTTATGTGATGCCTCTTCAAAGGAATCTACGTGAAAAGATTATAACTTTACAGCGCAACGAAGACTAGTACAAAGAGGTCAAGGATTTTATCAGACAAAACACAATGATGGTACCAAAATTTGAGGGATTTACGGTGGACAATGATGAATTATTTATATTTAAAAATCAAATTTACATACCACCCAACGATGAGTTGAGGTGTTTGATCCTAATCGAGATTCATAGAGCAGTGTACATGGCTCATCATGGATTCATGAAGATGAGGGCAGGCCTTAAACCCTTATTCTTCTCGAAGGGAATGGAGACAGACATAGTCAACTATGTGAAATGATGTCTAGAATGTCAGCAGGTGAAGGCTGAACATAGACATCAGGCATGATTACTACAACCACGTGCTATTCTGGAATCAAAATGGGAGGTCATTTCAATGGATTTCATTGTTGTATTTCCATTGACGACAAGGAGACACGACTCGATTTTTTTGGTAGTCAACACTGTGACGAAGAGTGCTCATTTTATTTCTGTGTGTACAACGTATCAGGTACGTAACATAGCTATAGTTTTCATCAGTGACATTGTGAGGTTGCATGGAGTGCCTAAGAGGATTATATCTGATAAAGGATCGGTGTTTACAGGACAATTTTGGACTAGTTTCCAAGAGGCCTTGGGAACCCAACTTAAATTTAGTACCATGTACCACCCGGAGAGAAACGAGTAGACCGAACGAACAAACCAAATCTTGGAGGATATTTTGCGTATGTATGTGATGGACCAACAATAGCGTTGGGAAGAATTCTTTCCACTGGTAGAATTCGCGTATAACAACAGTTATAAAAGCACCATTAAGATGTCTCCCTTCAAGTTTCTTTATGGGCGACTATGTCAGACTCCTTTGAGCTAGGATCGGCTAGACGATAGGGTCCTGGTGGGGAAAGAAGCGACCCAAGAAATGGAATATCAAATGCAAACAATAATACAAAGGATCAAGGAAGCGCAAGAATGGAAGAAGAGTTATGGCGATGCGCATCATGTCGACCATAGTTATGAAGTTGGCGATCTAGTCTTCTTGTGGGTGAAGATGCATAAGAGTTTAATCAAGTTTGGAAAGGGTGCTAAACTCTCTCCTAGTTTTGTGGGACCCTTAGATATTGTGGAAAAGAAGGGGCCTGTGGCCTATCAACAAACCTTTCCTTATTCTTTGAGGCGTATGCACGATGTTTTTCACGTATCTATTTTGAGACATTATGTTAGTGATCCTACACATATTATTGACATGAGTTCCTTGCAGGTATCGAACGAGGGTGCACTCACGATGTATCCAATGCGCATCTTGGACCATCACATTCGATAGCTATGACACTGAATAGTAGATCAAGTCAAGGTCCAGTGGGAAAACTATAGTCCACACTTGGCGACCTGGGAGGACGCATATGATATGCGTCAGCAGTTTCCATTTTTCTATGATAGCTAGACATATGATACTGTGATACACTTTATTTCGACACTTACATATTGTGAAACTTCAGGACGAATTTTAAAACAAGAGGGGGGTGTATGTAACATCCCACTCTTGTGTGCACTGAGCAGACTTAATCTTTGAGGACACTTGCATGCAAGTGATCCGGGTCATTATACTATTGGTTGTTTTGATTATGATTATGAGATATTGTGGATTTGATGATATGTTATTCTTGTTGTATTTACATTGATAGGTGCTATTTACTGGGCTCTCCTGAGTGTGCAAGAATATGGAAGTTAGAGGATGTCGAGGCATCGATGAAACTCCTTGGACTCCTGATCGAGTCAAGGAGTGGATTGTTAGGGTTTGAATGTTGTTGATGTGACGTATGTACATATGATTATATATTATGATGTTGATTGTTATCACTGACATATTTTGTTGATGGATGCAGGTTGAAGATAAATTTCCGAATAGACTCACATTTGGAGTAAAGGGGTCACGCATGACAACCAGAGAAATCGAGGGAGAGGTGTGGCAGCAGCCCTGCCGCATCCTACTATCACTATCATCGTGGATCGAACTATAAGTTAACAATTACCTAGTTCGAGAAGACCCACGATGCTGTGAGGGAAGACTATGACAGTCACTCATGATGATTCTAAAGGGCGAGCAATAAGGAAGGGTCCTTATTCCTTAGAGGCCCTTAGTATCCCACAAGATCACCTGATGGAGTATTGACTCCAGGGGTTTGACATCTACCAAATTTAGTCAAGAGGCGAGTGGCACCCTTGGATCACATAGTGCGTCTTGAAGGGCATGTCACACAAATAAAACAGAAAGAGGCGAGTGTCACCCTTGGAGCACGTAGTGTGTCCTGAAGCGCACATCGCAATTTTAACTATGGTAAGTTAATAAACCTAGTGCCTAGAAAACTATGCCTCCTTAGGACCTGGTCGGCCTTAAAAAGAATGATGTGATAAGTAACATTTAATAACAAATTTTCCCTTAAGAACTGTTGCCAAGCCTAGTGAATTTAAAACCTAGGTCTTAGTAGAACCTCTGAACGAACAAAAAAAACTAATTAGACATATAACAAGAAGGGGTAAAGAAAATTCAAGCTTTATTAATTAAAGTAAAAATTTTAATGAAGGTTTGATTATTAAAAGGGGGTAATTGGTTGTTTGTCTAAACTTGCTAATTATGAACTTAGTTAAAAAGGGGGAAACTTAAAGAAAAAGGGAAACTTAAAGAAAAGGGGGGAAACTTAAAGAAAAAGGGGAATGTCTAACTTAGTAAGGAATCTAGCCTTTCGAACTTTCTATTTATGAAATCAACTAGGATTTAAGTAAGGCGTAAGTCATTTAAGAATTGTAAGGGAATAATGGGACACCGGGGATCTCTTTTAGAAACGCTTTTAGGTGGGTGAGGGAAATAGGCAAATTTAATTAATTAATAAATTGATTTTCTAGTGCAATCAGGGGATCAGGTGACATGTACGGGGGAGGTTTTTCCTAATTAAATAAATGAAAAATGAATCTAATGATGTTTTGGGAAACTAATCACTTGAAAAATCTAATAAAAGGATGGTGAAGGAGGAGTATGGATCACGTCTGGTTTGTGTAAGGTTACGCAACTAGAATTTTATCTTAACTGAATTTTCTCTTGTGGGAGTTGGGATACCCAGCTCAGGTAATGAGTGGTAGCTCGACCTTGTGAGGTGAGCTTTGAGCTAGCATTCTCTGGTATTGTGTGTGTGGCCCCTTTGCGGCTCGGGGGGCTCAGGGGGAAGAAGAGTACCCCTAGCATTGGCTAGGAGGTACCAATGAGGTCTCAGTAGTTGGAAAGAAGGAGCTGGATAGAGCGCAAGTGTGGGACAACGAATTCGGTTACTTCGCCTTCGGATACGCTACGCATGTGTCAATTTTATTGGTAATGTAGTTAAAATTTATGTGTGCATTGGTAAATTATTTAATTTTTTTGTGCATGATCTTATGTTCTACTCTTGTTCTTAAATGGTTGAGTTGACACACTGCATTTTCCATTCAGTCTGTATGAATTTTTATATTTCATTTTTATCAGTCTTATAATATAAATGTGTCATGTTGTCATCATGAAATCTAACTTAATCCAAAGGAACGAGATTTTGTTTCCGTTTTATATTATAATTTTGGATGCATGTAGCGAGTATAACCATCCCTGTGACTAACAAATGTGACACACAACACGTTGTTCTTGGTTTCTAACCTTCTACTAAGGCCGACTACCTGTTAACATCCATGAGTGAGACAGTCAAATAGTAAGCAGTTAGTGGCATGACAACACCAATTGACAGAGTAAATCAATTTCCAATTTTAATAAAATTAAATTATGTAAGGAAGATTGGTACAGAAGATTAATTTTGTCGAGACTTTACCATTTCATGGTTGGTGAGAGTACTTTAAGAGATAGAAGCCTTCAACCTTGATGACTTGGGCCAAGAACTATGAAGCAAAGCCATGATGTTTTTAGACCAATAATTTGCAGTCAATTCAAGGAATCGATCATCTATCCAAGACTAGACTGTGAGAAGTTTTTATTATCCCTATTAAATAGCTTCATCGTATATAGAACCAAACCTTTTTCTTGTGCACTTGGAGTAGTCTTTATTGTTCCTGTGCATAAATATATACACTGATATCTAAGGCCCATTAATGCAAGATGATCATAGTAAGTTCATGGACAAAATTAATTCCCTTGCTCTTGAGTCTCTACAAGTTTGAGGTGTCGGAAAGGAATCCATCAGCACATTGTTTTTTCTGAAATGTCACACCCTGTGTTTGTTTATATTTGTGTTCCCTCTCTATTTGTATCCCTTTGTGTTTGTTTAGATTTGTGTTCCCTCTCTATTTGTATCCCTTAACCCCTTCCACATACTAAGAAGAAGAAAAAAAATTATGAATATTTAATTGAAGGAACTGCCTAGCCTCTCTAGTGTCTGTTTATTTACATTTAACGAGAAGACTAATAGATGCTCTCATCAATCCTATGAAACTGGAGGAACATATTAACTTGACACAACTTATTACTCGATGGTTTCCTGTATTTGTGCATCAAAATAGAAAAACATATATTATTCAAGATACCACGAATTTTGTTGTAACCATATAGATTTCATAAAACTTCCTTTGGTTTAATTGTCATTGTTATCTTTGAAGAATTTATTTCTTGAGAATAAGGATTAGTTGTAGCCACAAGAACAACCATACGATCATTAAGGAGTGTGTATTTTGGGATTCTGTTTTCACAGTGGCAGTGGCGGTTATTGTGTTTTGAACTTTAATTACTGACAATTGGAATTTCAATTATTACCCAATCCACAGATTCTAAGTGAATGGCATTGGAACTCTTGTCTTTAATCTATTTGCTTAAAGTCTGCTCGGGAAATTCTTAATTCCTGCCAGTAGGAGAAATTTTAATTAAATATGAATCACAATTTCTGAGTAAGGCAAGTGGCAGTTCCCTTGTTTTATAATGGATTTCAATTACTGTCAGTTGGAAGACTTAATTATTGTCTAATCCATGCCTTCGGAGCGAATGGAAAATCAAGTTTTATGCCTATTTATCTAACTACCTAGATTCGTTTCAGAAGCCAAACTTTCATAATCGCCACCTGCGCTCTAACCATGCTGACCCATGTATTGATCTAATGTGGAGTGAACAACATTAAATGGACCCCAGAACATTGCTTACCTCATTTATTTACTCAGAGAATCCCTTGTTTCTCTTACATCGAGATTGATTATCTTGGGATATTAATTCTCAGAGTTTCCTTGTTGTTTTGTGCCGAGATTTTAATTTTTCCTTTCCTTAATTACACAAAGCATTTATTAACTTTACTCAGAGATTTATGTATTCACACCGAGATTGTAATTAATTACACAGTGATTCCTTGTCTTTTTACTACAGAAATTAAAAGTCTTTTTTTAAGGAGATTATAATTACCTTTTGTCTAAGTAATCTTGGAATCCCAACCCTTGCTTGTCTAACCGTATTGGCGATAGTAGATGGGGTTCATTTCTAAAGTTTCTAAAACGGTGCCTGAAAATTTGTCTGGTATTTCTATACTTGATTAAATTGGTTTCTAAACTATGTTTAATTCATTTGTTGATAAATTTTATGTCTATATTGTACAATTGGTGATGTAAGTTACTTTGTTATGGTTAGAATTTGCTAATGGCCCAGTAAACGTTTTATTGGAGGACTGTGTTACTTAATTAATTATGGTTTAAATTGATGAACAACAAGTTAAGCTAACAACCACATGAATGACTGAAGGGTTATCTTCTTGTTAATGTTATTCATTTAATTTAGTGATTTAATAGTGTTAATTGTTTATGTAGCCTTAAAATAGGGATTATCATGATGTAGGAAATTAATGGTGTGATGAAAAAGGTTCTATTGGAGGGTAAACTATTGATTGCAGAAGATAAATGGATGTATTACCAGTGTAGTTTTATTAGTCATTTCTTATTTAAATTGCCAAGTTGAATGAATGTAGTTATTGTTTACATGGACATGATGTTTGTGTGATTAAATAAAAGACCTGGAAAGTATATCACTTCTCACGCCTCAGATTCTATTTAATGAATGATTGATTAAATAGTGTGCCTGGACTTTAAATAGAATTGTGCCTCAAGTTGTTTTGCTAGATAGATTGTGTATGTCATCTCTCTTGTGCGCTCGTAAATTTAATGATAATTAAAGTATTGTCTAAACATTATATTTATTTGGTGGTGCGCAGCGAAAGGCCACTAATGATCGGCTGTTGTTTATTTATTTGTGCGCCATGCAAATGTTGATTCATTGATTATTAATTCTCATTCCCATTGAAGGTTCATGTTACGCGTGTTGGTTGGTGTTGTTGCATTTGGTTTTTTTTATGTTGTCTTTTAGCTTAGTAGGTGTTGTCTTGCTTGTGTCGGGTAGGATGTAGACACCTTCTTGTTCCTCAGAATAGTCGCCAGCCTTGAGACCTTAAATGGTCAAAATAGATGGGATCCTAGGCTTGAGCGTTGTTTATGTGTCCTAGAGGTCCTAACCTTGCAGGGTAGGATGGGCAGGTAGTCATTTTTATTTTTGTCTGATTGAATGTCGTATGTTGCTTCCAACTGCATGATGTTCTAGTAGGCTAGGTCGTTATGTTGTGTGTTTCCTGAATTTTGTGTGTTGTGTTCGTCATCAAGTTGTGTTGATTAATTGTTGTCAATGTTACTTTCCTGCTTAAAAAAAAAAAAAAAAAAATGCACTTGTTATGCGTCGCATGTTGTCGTAACGATGGGGGTTCTTACAATATATAAATCAATTGAGAGCTTTGGATAATTTATAGTGAATAAAATTATCAGTACTACCAAAATCAATTAGGACTATTACCTTTTTCTTTTTGATATATCCTTCGATCTTGAGGGTTTGAGGAGTGCTAATTCCAGCTAATGAATTACATGATATTGTGGGAGTCAACTCTTCAGAAGAAGT
>JASDQU010815717.1:14697-27850 GCA_032191745.1 Picea mariana
TTTTTTTTTCATGGACCCAACCCCTTCCTGACACCCCTATTGGGCATCTATACCATTGAATTCCTCTCTTTGCATTGATCGTTGGGGTACCAATCACCCGTAACTCATTTATGTGAGGTCCCATTGTTTTCCCCTATCCCATCCCATTTCTCACACTCACAACCAATATTGGGAACAACGTCTCACCACCTTTGCCAAAGATTATGACCAAACCTAGAGTGATATCTCTTACATTATGTATAGTATTGGTAACATCAACTTTTGTCTTACTCTACTTGAATCACTTTCCACAACCATCACTTAATTGACTGCCACCTGTCAGCAATGCCAAGACACAATGAACACTTTGATTGCCTTGTTTAAGTCCACCCCTGATCCTTTCTCTTCTTCCACACCTTATAACCCTGATGGTATTGAATCCTCCTAGTCCACTTCTTTTCCTCCCCACAAATTTCAGTGGGACCTACGTTCCCCTCGGGTGGAGGTGAACAAATTTGATGGATCGAATCCCACATGATGGGTCACTCAAATGGAACACTATTTCTATTTGTATGACATTACTAATGATATGGCCAAACTAAGGTATGTTGTTCTCCATCTAGATCCAGAACGTTGGCAATGGTGAAAAAAATCCCACCAAGGGTATGTGGCTTGGAAACAATTTGTTTCAGAACTTTATGAATGCTTTGGCATTGACATCCACCATTTAGGCCATTTGAAAAAGTTGAAACAATTTGGCATAGTGGAATACTTTATAGTTGCTTTTTAGCGATTGGCTTTTCTCACAGTGGGCATGTCTGATGCTTTTTTTCGAGAATGTTTTATCAGAGGCCTCAAGGATGAGATCCATGCCCATGTCCTCATGGCTCAACCTCAGAGTTGGGTGGAAGCTACTAAAAGAGATAAGGAAGCACAATAGGTTGTCTCTTCTCATACCAGAAAACCCTCCTTTCTTCCTTTCCCTAAGCCAATCATTCCCATTGCCCCTCCCACTTCACTAAAGATCTAGAAATTGACCAGGGCCGAAATGGATGCACGCCAACGCAAGGGCCTTTGTTATAATTGTGATGAAAAATATTTTCCTGGGTACAAGTGTAAGGAACAAAGGCTTTTCATGGCCATCTCCGAGGATGTTTCTGAAGATGATGTCGAGGCTCCACCTATGGTCAAGTCACCTGAACCCACTGACATGACTCCACCTTCTGACCCTTCCGAAGTTGAGCCAATCATTTCCCTAAATTCTCTCACTGGCTTCACTGCTCCCCAAACCCTCAAGCTATTTGGTTACATTAAGCATCAGAAGGTTATCATCCTTGTTGATAGTGGAAGCACCCATAATTTTATTCATTTCCACATTGCCAAAGAAACTGATTGCTATATCCGTGTAGTCAATAATTTTCAAATCATGACTACTAATGGTGGGTCCATGAAATGGGGGGGGCATTGTAAAAATTTGCGTCTCCAAATTGGTTAGTACCACATGAAATCTCGTATGTTTTCTATCAACATGGGTGGTTGTGACATTGTGTTGGGTTTCTAATGGCTAAGGACTCTGGGTCCCATTCTCATGGATTTTAAGGAATTAACCATGCAATTCAACCAGTAGGGCCAACAATATAAGTTCCAATGCCTCAAAGCAGGTTCCCCGAGATCATCAGTTCCCATTGCATGGAAAATCTCCCTAAAAAAGGTCATTCCAGTACTATTGCACAACTCCATTCCATTCATGCCACCAAGACACTATCTATGCCACTAGAACTCCAATCCATCCTCTCCAAACATCAAGATGTTTTTTCCACTCCCCAAGGAATTCCTCCTTCCTGTGGTGTTCATGATCATTCCATTCCCCTTGTCCCCGACAACCTTCCTCCCAATGTTCATCCCTATCATCATCCCTTTTCCCAGAAAAATGAAATTGAGAAAATTGTTCAAGAATTGCTCACCATAGGCGTTATCCGTCGTAGTATGGGCCCATATTCTTCTCCTGTGGTCATGGTACTTAAGAAAGAAGGATCTTTGATCCAGATTTATGTAGGAACACAATGAAATACATAAATACACATAAACACAGAGATGCAGTGGAAATAAGACTTCATTTAATTAATAACAAATGACTGAAATATGGTTACAGACATAATGGAAATAAACTAGCTAGGGCGCTGGTAGCTTATCTCTGAGAAGAGATGTGGTGGCTACTGGCCTCTGAACTGTGTTACAACGAGGCTTGAAGGCCTATTATTATTCAGAAACAATGGAAAACCCTAAACATCCAAAGACCTAACCCTAGAAGATGAAACGCCAAGACTATGGGCCCCGTTTGGGTAAGTTGGTACATCAACTTCTCGGGGACGTAACTTTGGCATACGATCTCCGTTTGACGCGTTCCATACCTCGTTAGAAAGATATATCCAAGGACTACAACTTTTGGGTGAGAAACATTGTTTTAAGATCCCCATTTTCCCAAAAAATGTCGTTTAAGGCCTCAAAACAACTTCGGAAGTTCAGGACCCGAAAAACTGCTAAAAATAGTAAACTATGCGGAAACTGAAAAACTGAAAGAAGCAATGGTGGGGGTCCAAGTGGAATAGGTGGGTGGCCACCAATATCCACCTGGACACCAATATCCACCTGGATCACTCTTGGCTCATGTGTCCTGACTTTCACACCCTCAAAAAACTCACCATCAAAGACAAATTTCCCATTTCTATCATTGATGATCTCTTGAATGAATTGAGTGGTGCTTAGTTCTTTACTAAGCTTGATCTTCATTCTGGATACCACTAGATACATATGAAAGATGCATACATTCCTAAGACTGCATTTCGAATTCATGAGGACCACTATGAGTTTTTGGTCATGCCCTTTGGCTTGTGTAACTCTCCCTCCACTTTTCAAAGCCTATTGAATCATGTCTTTTGTCCTTTTCTCCGTCATTTTGTCTTATTTTTCTTTGATGATATTCTCATCTATAGTAAAACCTGGAAAACCCATCTTGCTCATGTGGATCGAGTTCTACATCTACTCTCTCAGCACCAACTTTTCCTCAAACTATCTAAATGTTCTTTTGAAGCCTCATAAGTCGAGATACTTGGGTCATATTTTTGGCTAGGTAGGTGTCATGGTGGATCCTAAGAAGATTGAAGCTATGAAGGATTGGCCTCACCCCAAGACTCTCAAAATCTTGCGTGGTTTTTTGGGTTTAACATGATATTATTGCAAGTTTGTTAAGAATTATGGAAAGATTGCGGCAACTCTCATTTCTCTCCTTAAAAACAATTCTTTCACTTGGACTCCCACAATTGATCAGGCCTTTCAAGCCTTGAAGGCGATTATGTGCACCACTTCGGTCTTGTCCCTTCCTGATTTCACAAAGACCTTTATTCTAGAATGTGATGCTTCCGGGAGAGGAATTGGAGCAGTCCTTATGCAAGATGGTTGAACTTTAGCCTTTACCAGGAAACAACTGTCAGAGAAAAATTTGGACCAATCAATCTATGAAAAGGAAATTTTGGCTATTCTACATGCAGTGGATCTCTAGCGCCCTTATCTATTGGGGCAACGTTTCCAAATTAATATAGATCATCTAAACCTCAAGTATTTTCTGAAGAAATGAACTTCCTCCTCGGAGCAACAAAAATGGGTGACTAAGCTCTTTCGATATGATTATGAGATCATTTACAAGAAAGGAAAATAAAATGTGGTTGCTGATGCTCTTTCAAGAAAATATGAAGATGAAGGGTCCCTTTTTTCCCTCTCCTTCATTGTACCAGATTGGCTCCAAGCTGTTCACCAAGAATGGCTAAGAGGTCCCAACATTTCGCATATGATTTAACAATTGCAATCCAATTCTCCAGTTTGCCCCAGGGACTCTTGGGACAATGATGAGCTTCGCTACAAAGGCCGTTTGTATTTAAGTAAATAGTCACAACTTAAATCCACGATGCTTTTTGAGCTTCATGCTACACCCACAACTGGGCACTCAGGGTTTACCAAAACCTATGACCGGGCCAAACGTTATTTTTTCTGGAATGGTATGAAACATGACATTCAAAATTTTGTGGTAGAATGTGATGTTTTTCAATGCAACAAGGGAGAAACAGTCAAATCTCCTTGCACAATACAACCATTTCTGATTCCACCTGCTACTTGGAGGGACATCTCTATGGATTTTATTGTGGGCTTACCTAAATAGGGAAATAATTCAATCATCATGGTGGTCGTTGATCGTCTTTCCAAGTATGCTCATTTCTGTGCTCTTCAACACCCATTTACCGCCTCCACTATGGCTCAAATTTTCATGGATAATGTCTTTGAGCTTCATGGCATGCCTCGTTCTATTATTTTTGATCAAGATCCCACTTTCACTAGTAATTTTTGGCAAGATTTTTTCAGGCTACAGGGCACCCAATTGAACCTCAACACAACCTATCGTCCCCATATTGATGGTCAAATTGAAGTTGTCAACAAGTGTTTGGAAACATATTTGAGGTGTTTTGCATCTAAAAGGAAAAATTGATGGGCTTAATGGTTACCACTAGCTGAATGGTGGTACAACACTTCTTACCATACAACTACTCACATGACTCCTTTTGAAGCAGTATATGAACAAAATCCACCTTTGGTTCTCTCATACATGCCAGGTGTCTCAAAGGTCCAAGAGATTGACGAAACACTTACATCTCAAGAGGCTCTTCTCCATACCCTCAAAGAGAATTTGGTCATGGATCAGAATCATATGAAGCAACAAGAAGATCAAGGTCGCTCCAAACGTCAGTTTGTTGAAGGAGACTAGGTGTTTCTTTGATTGCAACCTTATAAGAAAACTTCACTCAAGGCCGACCATTATCAGAAACTGGCTCCCAAATTTTATGGTCCTTATACAGTTCTCAAGCACATGGGATATGTGGCCTATCAATTAGATTTTCCCAGTCATTCTAAGATCCATCCTATTTTTCGTGTCTCCTGCTTAAAGAAGGTGATTGGAACTAAGTGCCAAACTCAAACCAACCTTCCCAAGTTGGATGAAGAAGGCTCCATATGGTTGCAACCACAAGCAGTTTCAGAATAGCATGAACGTTGTCTTCGTCAACGCACCATCAAGGAAGTGTTAGACCAGTGGAAAGATACAACTCCAACAGATGCCACCTAGGAGCCAGCTAACATTTTGCATCAATTTTCTCATCTGAAGCCTTGAGGACAAGGCTATTTTTAAGGGGGATGACATGTTAGGGACCTAACCTCCCTAACCCCTCAGGTAGGTAGAATAATATATTTCGATGTAATAACGACTAATATTAATAAGGCCTAGAAATAAGGAAGTATAAGTCGAATGTAAGAAGACATTACGTTTGCTCGTTTTCACATGCCCTTACTTTATGATTAACCTACAATCATGATTGAAAGGCACTGATGAATGGGATTTGGTTGAAGTATATTATGATTATGATAGATATCATTGACCGATTAAAATAAATGATCATGTGAAGGCATGCTAAAATTGTTGGTTGAGTTTTTAAAAGATGTTACATAGACTTAACATTTTTCCTCCTATATCCACTTTTCATAAAGCTATATCTCTTTATCCCACTCATTTAAAAATTCCTTTTTACATTCCTTTTCCCCTATATATATAATTAAAAGGCATATGTTATATTTGGCCTACAGTTTGAATGATGAAGAATAGTTTTCTATACGCAACATGGTATATTATAAAATAATGTTATTCAACGTGTGGAATCATGATTTGAAAAGTCTAATATGGCCAGATCATGATTGATATTTGAGTATAGACAATGAACATGAAATTTCATCCATTTTTACCATTTTACCATTTTTTGCAAATTACAATTACTTTTTATCATTTTCCTACTCTCTCTCTCTCTCTCTCTCACACACACACACACACACACACACACACACACACACACACACATTCTCCCTTTCATGCATTCCCTAGTTCATATGTTCAAAAGAGAAGAAAACTGATTGTATACAATTTTTTTTTAAAGAATAATTTCAGAATTTGATTTTGGAATTATAAAAAGAAATTGGGTAATTGCAGAGTTATGGATTTTATTCCATTATGTTTCCTTTATCCATTCATAAATCCCTTTTATGCTTGATGATTGTGTTACTCAGAGCCAAAACTTAATCATGTTTGACAAATTGTAATTAATGTTTATTATGTTGGTTTGTATCTTGCTTTGAGTATCTTACACTAATGTGATTATGATGACATATAGATGAGTTTCTTCAGTCATGGGAGTAATCACAGTGGTAACAGGGGAAACAAAACTCAAAGAGGAAGAATTCATAATGCCTTTGGGAAACAAGGAAGAAATAAAAGAACGAGATTCTTGATCCATTTCGATGCCAACTCAAAGGAATTCAATAAACTAGTTCAAACTGACTATTTGAATCTTGATGGCCATCCCGCTTTTCACCCACCTCAAGCACCTATTGCTCCTCCTATGTAGCCTCACCCAAGCATAGTCAACTTTACTGATCCATCTCATATGAAACCAATCAATGATGCTTGAGAAAATGTACCTAGAAATCCTCCCTCTGGTATAGTCCACTGGCCTAATGTCTCATTACCTCCTCCTCCTCCTATACAACCTATCCTACTTGTTTCTTCTGCAACTTCTTATGCACACTCTGTCCAACTTCCCAGAAATTATAAATCATTGCCCCTTGAAATTTATCTAGATAAAGGAAAAGGGCTCGCAATTTCTATAAGCTCAGAGTCATCTGAGACCTCCTCTTATACAATCAAGATTCTACCTTCCAAACTTGAAGATAGTGAAAGGAAAATAAAATTTGATGACATGCACCCTGAAATGCCAAAGGTTGAAGAAAATAAGTTCGTCGATCTAGACTTAAGAAAAGGGATGCTCTTTAAGAAGGAAGTAGGGAGGCTACTTTAAACAAAAAATATTATTTTTGATTTTATTTTTATATTTTGATGACACCGTCAGTTTTGCATTTGATGCATATTTTTGGGACAACATACATTATGTTATTTTTTGAAAAACTTTTAACTCATGATATTATGATGAGTTGGGAGATACAAGTGTTTTGATGATGTGACAAATTTTTATTGGTTGCTTTTGATATATATTATGATGTTGATATATGCATTATATCTGAGTAAAATATGGAGTTACAAGGGGAAAGTTGGAAATAAAAGGAATAAAATATATATGGGGGCCCCACCTATTAATTATTGTTTATTATTATTTACCCTTATTATAAAGTAAAGTTTTCATATCCTAATTAAAATTATTTAACTTTATAACAAAAGGTAGTTGAACCACTTAAACTACTTTTTGAAGACATAAAAGGAAGAAAGCAAGGACAAAAAGGACATGAGGATACTTCTGATAAGGTTTGCTCTTGCCTCAAACAAGAATATTTATTCATTCATTCATTTTTGAGTTTCTTCAGAGCTAAGTTATCTTGTTGATATCAGGGTTACTCTAAAGGTGGAAAAATAGAGGATTGTGAAGCATAAACTTTTGACATGCTCCAAAGTTCACTCATTCATCTTGATAGTTTGTTTAGTATGATTAATGCTAGTTTTGCAGAGTCAAGACTATGATGCACTTGTAGCTTGGATCCGTCTAGTTTATTTTTAATCTTAGTATTCTCCTTTGAGACACCAATTGTCTATGTATGAGTTAAAATTACATCTTAGACTTGTAAGTCTAATTCTGGTCCAAACCCTTGCAGGGGTTTGTAAAGAGAAACTTGGCCGTAACTCGAAAGATATCAATAAAATCATTATTGATTTATTCTCATTTTTTGAGACTTGTTTCTTACTGAATTTTTTAGATTTATGTTATCTTGCATTTACTTGTTAAATTGTTTATACATTTTGTTTACAAGAGCTTTTTCTATTTTTAAAATTTACTTTACATCAAAGCATACATAATTTATAATAGCATCATGACCAAGAACTTGTTTCTTAAGGATTGATTGATATTTTTGACAGGCTATAATCCCAAGGTGATAATCCTACCTATCACACCTATCCTAGTGAGATTCAAAAATGCTTGAGTGAGGATATAACCATTCCTTGCGTCAACAACCACCAATTTGAATTCCAACTTTAACTCAATAGTCCCCATATATAGACATAGCAATAGCCATAAAATTACAAAATTTCCCAAAACTCATCAAGTATACCAACTGAAAAGCCCGCAAAACGTAGACATGTTACAAAATTAATCAATAGGAGGATGTAGGAACTCAGAGACATGTCCATCAATACTTTCCATAATGTTCCATACACCACGAGCCAAGAGAACACCTTCTTTGATAGGCCATCTGCAACTTGATTCCTTTCCCTATATATAATATAAAAAGAGATATGTTCAAAACCATGAACTAAACCAAATACCTCATCAAATAATGGTCAAAATGTGACATGAATTTCCTTTGGGCATATTCTTTCTTCATCCATTTAATATCTAGAAGGGAATCTCCAAGAACTTGAAGCCTCCTTACACCTTTTTATGAATCCAACATAAAAGTCAATCTAAGAGCCATCAATTTTTCTTGGTTGTTTGAACCAGATCCCAAACCTACTTTTAAGTGAAAACAAAGAGAATCCTCTTGAAATAATATCCCCCCAACATCATATATCTTAGGGTCCCTTGTGAGACACCACCAAAATATGTCCATCATTTGTTTTATCAATTTGTTGTACTACAATATGTATTCTAATATTTACTCACTTTAGATAAATATAACATGCTAAAATAGCATAAGCCCATGTAGCATATTGCAAAGGAAGAATGCATTTATCTTTGAAGAGGCTAGAGTTCCTTGATAACTAGATTCCATAAGAAACTATCACAAGAAGAGCCCTGAAACATTTTGTGCTGTTATTTTCACTCCAAGCCTTTAACCCTTCTTTAATGGTTTCTCTAGACCATACATTCAGTAAACTAGTTAAATCCTTTGAAACCTTCCATACTTGAACATAATATGCATAAGACATAACAAGATGGAAATTCCATTCTTCACTTACCTTACACAAACAACATCTCCAAAAACCATGTTTATTCCTCTTCTGAAGGTTATCCCAGGTGAGGGATTTGTTGTTGAGAAAAAACCACACGAAGGAACAAATATTCTATGGGAATTTGAACTTCCACACTTCCTTCCACCACCACATCTGTTCCCCCTGGTCCTCTCCGAAGCTTCGAATCCTATACCCATCCTTAGGAGTATAATCTTCATAATTATTCTTGGACCTAGTCAAACAATCATTCTCATCTCTAATCCTAACATGGATAGATTTTAATTTCCAAACAAAATCATCCCAAATTCCAACATCCTCTCCTCTAAAACCAATATCCCTAGAATATTTCCATTCTTGACTCCAAATTGCAGTCAATTCAAGGTATGCTACTTGAATCAAGTAAAAAATACCTCTCTCTCTCTCTTAGATGATGAATTGTGTGATTTAGTAATCTTAAATTTGGACCACATCCAATCCCAGGATCCTCCCCCACTCTTAAATTTTTTCTAGACCCAAATTTACAAGCAATCAATTACCAATTACTAGAAAGGCTAACAAAAATACTTTCCACATAATAGAAACATTATGAATATTGTTTAGGACTTTTAATCCAATACTCAAAAAAATTGGGCAAAATGTACTTCTGAAGCACACTATTACACTAAACTCCATTTCCTTGAATGAGTATCAAAACACTCTTGGATACCAAATCTTTTGAGAACATAATTTTTTTTTCAAGCCCCAACCCCCCAGATCCTTTGGAACCACCAAACTTTTCCACTTTACCAAAGGTACCCTTTCCTCGCATTGAAACCTGACCAAAGAAACCTAAATCTGATCTTTCTATTCACTTCCAATGTACCTTTTTTAATTGAAGACAAAGGCCTCTAGTAAACATGGTCTTCCAAAAATTCGGAAAGAAGAAATACCCCTCAGACCAATAGTCAACACCATAGGTTCTCCTACTTATCAACTAGTGAAATATGCGGCGAAGAGTCTATGCCCCTTGGTTGGCAAGACAAACTCACTTATCAAGGATTATTTTGACTTCATAACAATAATAAAAAATGACAGGGTGGAACATGATGACACCATCATCAACTTTGATGTGGTTTCCCTTTTCAAAAAAATACCCCTTGGCTAAGCCATTAGTATTATCAAGGAAGTCACCGACCATGAAACTGCCAAATTAGCAAAAGTTTACCTTTGATCAACCTTCGTTAACTTCTAAGGAGTATTCTATGAACAAACGAGGGGTGTAGCAATGGGGTCTCCTTTGTCCCCCATTATGGCCAACCTATTTATGGAAAATTTTGAAGAAAGGGCATCGAACACATACCCCTTGAAACCTTAGAGATGTAAAAGGTATGTAAATAACACTAATGTAGTGTGGTCTCATGGGGGGGATGATCTCAACAAATTCATTGCGCACCTTAACGACCTTTAAAATGACATCAAGTTCACCATGGAGTTAGAGGAGAACACCAACATTCCCTTTTTGAATGTGTTGATTCATAGAGAAAAAGATGGATACTTGGGACATTAAGTCCATAGAAAGAAAACACATACTGAGAGCTATCTATATGCAAGTTCTCATCACCATCCCACCCAAAATATGGGAGTTATAAACACCCTAGCCACACATGCTATTAGGATCTCTTATGAAGAACACTTGGATTAGGAGAAGGACCACCTTACCAAGGTTTTCAAAAGCATAGGATATGAGAATAAATATGCTAGAATGTAAATCAATAGAGCCTTGTAAAGGACAAGAGGTGAGCCAAATTCTAGAAACAATCACCTTGACAAGACGACCTACCTCCCCTACATCAAAGGAGTCACTAATAAGATTTCCAAAGTTTCAAGAAAGAAAAAAATTAGAACATCCTTCTAACCATTGGAAACCATAAGACAAAAGATGAGATCGGTTAAGGACATCTTAGACCACCACCAATATAAAGTAGTCTATAAGGCGATATGATATTTGTGGTAATTGTTATATTGAAGAAACAAGATTTCATTTTCAAGTAAGGATCAAAGATCACAGAGCTAATATCAAGAATTTCCACACATGTACCTCGACCTTAACTGATCATTCCAATGTAACCAAGCATCATGTGTGTCTAGAAGATACTAAAATCTTAGCTAAATATGATCACTACTTCAAGCGCAAAATTAGTGAAGCCATCGAAATCATTAAACACCTTAACAATATTAATAGGGATGGAGGTCCGGAGATCAATGAGATCTGGCTTCCATTAATCAACAATAGAGTGAACAAGTAGAGTAAGGTAAGTCTCCTCCTTCTCCTTTCATTTGTGTCTTTTTTTCTCTCCTTCTTCCTTTTCTTTTTCCTATCTACTGCTTTCTCTCTTAGCTCTGGTTTTTAGGTTTTTAAGTTTCTGGTTTGTTTCTTTCCTTCCCCTTTTTTTGCCTTATTTCTTCCTCCCTTATTTTTTTAGTTCTCCTTCTCGGTCTTTGGTCCCACCTCTCCTTATTGTGTTTCTTCCTTTTCTTCCCCCCTTGAGTTTGGATTTTAGTATGTATGAATACATCTAAGGTTCCATATCCTAGATAACCTAATATTAATAATTCATTAATAATAAGTTGGTTCTGTGATTCTATTATGCTCTAAAAGGTTTTAACCTAATTTTTACTTTATATTTTTATTACCTATTATACTTTAATGCTTTTTTTTTGAAGTTCACAGTCAAAACTCTATTGATTTTTCAAAGTATCATACACACAAAAGTTTCCTGCTATTGGCCTGCCACTTGGGAAACTAGACCAACAACATAGGAGAATATCATCTGTCCAAATATACTATGTGTATTTTCTCTAGAAAACTTTAAAAACTAGAAGTACCATAGATACCCTATGAGGAAATTTGATAGAGTTAACAAGCCTATTCTGATTTCTGTCTAACATTTCATCAAAAAAAGAAGACTTGAAAGGTACCAAAATTTAGAGAGCAGAAGGCTCTATTAAGGCGCTCGGGGGATTGTCTCCCGGAACGTTTCCTTGACCATATTGCTGGTTGCAAGCTGCTGCCTGATTGTTTGAAGTAGGAGGAAGACGAGTAAGAATCTCTCTGACCAGCAGGTGAATACCATCAAGCTGAAGTTGAATTGCATTTTGGGCGTCCTCCCTTGTCTGGAGCATTTGGAACATGAAGGTTTTAATATTCCAGTATAATTCTACTACCTTCTAGTAGTGGGTCTCCCTTACTATGGTATGCCCTACATCTGAAACCCAATGAATTGTAGTCTCCTCCACTTCATAGTTCGTGTTCATGTCTCTTTCTAGGCTGAAAACAACTTCGACTTCTTCTAGACTCCGTTGAAAGTGACGAGGATTGTTACTTTGATAGTTGTTGGCTGTTTTGTGTGCGTCTTGCTGCACTATGGAGACTGGTATTCCCTCTTTATGTTGGTGGAAGGAGGAACCTTATAGATCCCTCGAGCCTCGACGATAGTGTCTTGGATATCCATGCCACAGACCCATGATAATGCAGACTAAAGTGCAGAGAGAAGGATGATATGGGTGCGAGAGTAGACAAGTAGGTTCCAATCACCAACGTTGGAGCAAAGGATGTTGGTTTCAAGAGTAGGATTTTCAATTTGCATAGTAGGCGTTAAGCATTTTCTTTGGCTTGGGTCCATTATTTTTATTGTAGAGCTTAACATGAGAGGGTTATTCATGCGTGGAGAATTCCAAGACTCGGCTGGAGGACGAGTAGTTAATGTTATTAAGTTTCCCATCCAAGTGGTGACATTGAATGGGATCCAGGCTAGGAGAGGGACTAGAAGACACATGAGAGCCCACATGGCTTACCATTCGATCAATTTCGGGAGAGTTGTTGTGCCTTAAATGTTAGAGTTGTGTGCTAGTTGGAGGATCCTCGCTAGGTACGATCACTGAGCTGGTGGGAGCCGCTTCTTAATTTCCATTAATGTCATCCTTGGGGAGGGGTCTCCACGGGGTTTGAATAGCGAACACCCCATACGAGGACTATTATACTTTAATGTTAATAACTCTATAATATCTATTATTTTTATATACTTTAATAGTATTTTAAGTTCTATACAACCTAAGATTAATAATACTCCATTAATACTTTAGTAC
>JASDQU010815717.1:31482-45370 GCA_032191745.1 Picea mariana
TTAATATCTGTTGGGGATCGTTGCCTCATCTCAGTTGGTGTTGAGGATGTAAGCTGAGTCTTGTATTATAGATCTGGTGCTCTTGTAGAGTTGTACTTTATTCAGTTGTTGTTGAAAAACCCCAAGGACTGTAGTCTGTAGTAAAAAGAAAATTGTGCATACATCTTGTGTTCTTTGTGTTCCTTGTGGTGATGACTTGTTGATGATATATTTATGATATGTGTTGACATTTAACTGGTTATAAATGACAGCAATGAGTAATGAGTTAATGTTGATTGTTAACTAAGGAGTTTTGGGGGAAAGATCCCTACATTGTTCATCCCCCCCCCCCGGCTCTCAATGTAGTCAGTGTGTCCAATAGCGCTCCCCTACCCACTGACAAGGAGTGTTAGCGCTCCCTGACCTTCTTTGGGGGAGCGTTGTAGCACTCTGTACACCCTTATGGGGGAGCGCTAGGATTTTTTGAAGAAATCTTGGGCATCACTCCCCTACCCACTAGCAGGGAGCGCTAGCACTCCTTGCCCTTCTTTGGGGGAGCATTGTAGCGCTTTGTGCACCATTCTGGGGGAGTGTTATGTTGTTGAGAAAATTAGGGGAGGATCCCCCTTATCTCTGAAATCATTTGGATTCAAATCTGAGGTCAAGGTTGGATCTTAGGGAGGATCCAAAACTGATGGAGAGAGATCCTCAACCTATCCCAAGAATCTTTAAGGTGGTTAGGCCTTGTTAAGCTTATATAAGGAGGCCTTCTCATGGTGAAGGAGAGGGAGAAATTGAGAAATACCTAACTTATGATCTCATAAGGAAGGAGACATTGAAGGCATCAAGCTTATGATCTCATAAGGGAGATAATCAATGAATCGTAGTCATTTTGTTTGTGGATCATTTGAGCAAAGGGTTGGACAAGGAGAGCTTGGTGAGGCTGTGGCATCTGCATCAAAGGTCTGTAAGTATATTTATTGAGTTCTCATTAATACATGTGCTTGGAATGTTTCCTTCAATATTGTGTATGCCTACATGGACTTGTCTTTAATGGATAGATCTAGTTTCAAACTGATCGTAGTAGAATAGGAAGCACGCTTTGTCTTTGATTGGATTTCAGGACCTGTTGAAGAGCTTGTGGATCAAAGCTCAACTTGGAATTGGGCGAGGACAAACATCGTAAAAAGTTACATCTTCTTCCTCTTCTCTATAGATTAGTTTAGCTAGGTTTAAATGGATGTCAGTGACCAAAGTTAGCACCTTTTCATCTTGATCTTAGAGATTTAGGATCCAATAGGGAATCCACCTACAGGGGGGTTTTCTTGTAACAGAAATTGGCGAATCCGCTGGGGAACGAAGCTTTATTTTTTTTGTTTCCTTCCTTGATCTTGGTTTTGGCATTTTCTCACCTTTAGATCTTATTCATGTTGTGTCTATGATTCTTAGATGTGTTGTTGGCTCTTGGATTCACCTTATACACACTCAATTTATGGATTTTCCTGAGTTTTTTTTAATTTCTGGGCAAGTTTTTGAGTTCTGAGAGGCTAGCGCTCCCCTGCCTCTACAACCACAGCGCTAGCACTCCCTTGCAGTCTCCCACAGAGCGATGAAATTCTCTGGTGCCTTTGACACCAAAGCGTTGGTCTTTTCCTGCTAAAACCCTTTTTGGGAGTTAATCTCCGAGTCTAGTTTTTGCTCTTTCATCTACTCAAGGTTATTACTATCTCAGTATGTCCTTGTTTTTGGCCTCCAACATTTTGATTTCTAAGCATTGATTATTTTTTGTTTGGATTTTTTACATCTTTCTTCCTTACTTTGAGTCACTCTTCTTCCCTGAGATTTGGAGTCGATCTACTTCTTTTTCACTTATCTGATTGAATGAAATTTGTTGTAAGGAAATTCAAAGATCTATCCACTATTCCATTTGATCTTTGAGGTCATTTTTCCCAATAAATTCCTCTTGTATTTACTTAGATTTTCCCACCTTTCATATCACTTTTACTATTTGTTCATCATCCATTATCCTTCTCCTACCTTCACTAGCAATTTCACCAATTTGTATGCATTCTAGGTGAGTTTTTCTTCATTTGTTTTACTATTTTTTTGAATTTCTGAGTGGATAAACGCCCTTATTTAGGCCATATTAGAGAGCTAGCACTCCCCTACAGTTATTTAGGGAGCGCTGCAACACTCTGTACCCTTTATATAGGGAGCGTTGGTCTCCTTTTTGGAGGAGTTTTTCCCTTTTCTGCTCAGATTTTATCAGCTTGTTTTGTGGAAGTATTTACCCAGACTTTGTGATTGATTTGTGAAGTTATTTAGGATGATATTTGGTGCTTATCACCCCTTATTGTCTTTATTGGAGCTTGAAAATTTTTCCGAAATGTGAAATTTCCCTTTCTAGCTGCTTGTTTTGTCGGGAGAATTTGAGTGATTTCTCTTTCTCTCTGTCTTTTCTTGGATTCTTCTCTGCATCTTTGTGTACTCCTTGAATGTATGTCAATTGTTGAATCCTTGATTGAGGCCCTGTTATAACAAGTTTCTACTTGTTTTCTTTCAGTTCTCATTGCCTTGAGTGCATGCTTTGTTTGTAGCCTTTTTGCTTCGTGTCTTTTGCATCTGCATATGACTCTTTCTCCTGATTGAAAGTAGTAGAGCATCAAAGGATTTGTATTTACTTTATTTATACATTAGAATCAAACAAAGAATATATATGCATTCTTGCTTTTGGGTAGTGAAACTAGTTTGCATTTGAAGTAGCGAAATTGCATGGTTTTTGGCATTTTTTTTTAGTCTTAAAATCTTTAAAAAAATTCCCCGTCATGGCTGAGGGGGGCCAAGAATCGTGTATTGGTGTACAGTCTCTTTGACTCATTTCTTGAATATATTGACATTGATGAGTTTAATAAAAAAATTGGGACATTATGCATTTGGGAATGATAAAAGTTTTATCCTTCTCGTAATATAGCTTTCATCGAAGTGAAATATTTGCATTCCCATTTCTTTGCATTGTTTAGAGTCAGTCAAAACATCATTTAGTCCACTTCATGTTCCTCTTGAGTAAACAACAGCCTTAAAATCAAGTGCTAAACTAAAATTTATTAGACATTTTTACATTTTATGTTAGCAAACCTACATTAATTTAAGGTGTAGGGCTTTGGAATAAGTTGAAAGGATAAATTTCCAAAGCTGTCAAACAAACTTAGCATCTTGCGATAGGGAGAGAAAATCCAATTTTCATATCAGCTTACTGGGATCCCCCTCTCACACAAGGGTTAAGCACGAGGTCGCATTCGGGAGAGTTACGGAGATTATCCCTCTATGGTTTAATTGTTCATAGTAGTCAGATCGTATATTAGGGGTTCTTCTTGAGGCTCAATTGTCTTCATTTGGTCTTAGTGCTTTGTGAATTCTGAATCCATTCAGTGTCCTCTGGAGTTATACCGGTTCACTTGTCCTCAGTTCTCTTGAAGGATTTTTGACTTGTTATTCTACCCATACGTTCAGACTTGACTATCGACTGTACTCACCCAAGGGATGACTGGGAGTTGGCGACCTTAGTAGCCATAATCTTCAGGGTGTTACACAAGGTGACGGTGAAGGGAAGTCTCATTGTACCTGGAACAAACGTTGGTCAAACTCACTCGGGCTCCTTGGAGGGTAAATCCACAATTACTGCATGGAATCTTACACCAAGTCGTAAGTCTGTTAATCAGGTCGCCAATGTAACTGATCCACCCGCTCTATCCCCGCCCTTTCCTATATTGATCTCGCGACGTTGGATTTCATCACCAACTAGTGGTTTCATTGTGGGAAGTTTTGTTTGATTCTTTGCTTCTTAGATTCATAGCATGTGTTGTTTATTTTACTTAGTGGACCTTAGGTCGAGTTAGTGTTAATGGCATCAACTCCTAGGAGTACCAATGGAGGAACTCCTTGTCCTGGGGAACCTTTCACCTTTCCTTCTTTTGTAAACATTGGTCCTTCGTACATTGCCACACTGAGTCTTCCGGGACTCACCATTGGATTACCGGTTCGGTTGTTCCCCACTCTGGTGATCTCAAATCTTCCCAGTGCTTCAGCTGCACCTAATGCTTCAAATGTAAGTACACCACCCACACATCAACCTCATGTCGACTTTTCACCTTCTTCACCCATTAAGTCTCCTTCCTTTTGTCCCTCTTCACCTAGTGAAAGCTCTAAATCAAGTAGCCAGGTTGATAAGAAGAAGAAGAAACAGAAAGAGAAGAAGAAGAAGAACCCGAAAAGGATCAAGCCTCCAACCATATCAGATGTTGAATCCAAGAAACCAGCTACTATTAATCGTACTGGGAGTGTTGATGAGGCTGACAAGATTAAAATGAAGAATCTAAAACCCAAATTCCCTTGCAGTCTTTGTAAGGGTGACCACTTTCTGAGGGATTTCCCTGGTCTTCCTAAGGTCTTAGAAATGTGGTCCTCCACATCATCGTCCTCTGCTAGACATGCTGGTGATGCCCCGTCAACTAGTGACGTTAAGGTTGGTAAGAAGAAGACAACTATCAAATTTCCTTGTATGTTATGTGAAGGTGATCATTATTCTCACATTTGTCCTCGTATGGACGAGGCTTCTTCTCTTTTCGAAAAGCTTCAACTTCCAACTGGTTATCATAAGATTTCCCCCAACCCATCGTTAGTTGGTGGAATGGTCAATCTGGTTCCATCCTCATTTAGTCTGGTTGATCAGGTGATCAATCTAGTTTCATCCTTGGTTGAACCACTAACCAAAGTAGTTGATCCAGTTCTTTCATTGATCAACCCCACTTTTCATCTGAAAAGTGAAACCCAAGTGACTAATCCAGTCCCATCATTGGTCAGTCCCACCCTTCATATGAAGAGTGCCAACCTGGTCAATCCCACTCCTCCTATGACAAGTGCCAAAGTGGTTGCTTTGGTCCCTTCATTGGGCATTATGGTTGATCATGTCGTCAGTCTAGTTACGTTCTTAGTTGAACTAGTCGAAAAAGTGGTTGATCTGATCCCATCTTCAATCGATCCCACTCTCCTGTTAGAGAGTGCAACCCAAGAAATCGATCTATTTCCACCTGTTGACCCCATTCTCCCCTTGGAGAATAAAACCCAAGTGGTCGATTTGATGTCGTTATCAATCGATCCTACTCTCCCACTAGAGAGTAAACCCAATATTGCCCACATTTTTCTCATTGATACAGAATCTACTTTGTTGGGGGGCATTCCTCCTTCTCCCGCGAAACCCCCTCCAAGTAATGAAGCCATCCTTTTTTATTGGGGTGTGCTAACTCGACCTTGTCTTCCTTCTCACATTCCTTTCAAGATTACAGTACAGGTTTGTGGTCAGGACGTTCCTCATGCACTAATAGATGAAGGTTCCTCCTTCAGTATTTTGTCCTTTATTGCTTGGCAAGCTTTGGGTTATCCTCAGCTAGTGTCGGTTACCCATACTCTGTTTGCTTTTAACAGAAGAACCAGTCACCCTTTAGGGATCCTTCCCCATTTTCCGGTAACTTTGGGAGGGAAAATTGTCTTTATTGATGTTATGATAGTCCAGGATCCCTTGGATTTCAATTTAATCCTTGGGTAAGATTATGTCTATGCCATGAAAGCTATTGTGTCCACTCTTTTTCGTGTGATATGTTTCCCACACAATGTAAGAATTGTGGCTCTTGATCAACTTTCATGCGTTGGTCCTGACTTGATTACCAACCCAATGACCTCCCTAAATGGGTCTTATATGCAGTTGGTATCACCCCTACCACAGGTCAATTATGTGGCGTTGTCTCCCATGACTTCAACTTCCGATGACTCAGATCCGGTAGTTGACATGGTGATCTCTTCGGTAGGGTCTTTAGAGCATGATCTCCTTACCCCTGATGTGACCCTCGACATGTGTTCCTTCCAGAGCATTGTTCTTCCTTCTAGTGAAGATCTCTTGGAATCCATGACCGATTTTTGCCTTGACATGGTTTCCTTCCAGAGCATTATCCTCTTGGAAGCCACGATCAAGAAGAGTTCAAGAGCATGGTTTTACTCTCTGTGGCAAGCTCGTTAAAAAATGAAACAAAATCTACGAGCATAGTTTCTCTTCTCTGTGTCAAGCTCGTTAAAAAATGAAACAGAGGCTACGAGCATAGTTTTCCTCTCTGTGGCAAGCTCGTTAAAAAATGAAACAGAAATCTAGGGATTGAACCCAAAACCTTGAGCATAGTTCTTTTTCTGTGTCAATCTCATTCAAAAATGAAACGGTCACCTCTCCCGTCAAGTCGAGTATTTAGCTAGATCTCGTAGATGTTGAGTCGAGTCTTTTGTTAGGTCTCATATTTCAACCTTCATTTCATCCACCCTTATCCTTTTTCTCCATCTAATACAGAAATTGGTGAAAACCTCAAAGTCGGTGAATGAATTGAAGCTTGGGGGGCATGTCTCCAACCTTTGATTATCATTCTAGATTTAAGCCACTGGTTTTTCAAGCTTGGGGCATAGTACTAACCATCCATGGGCATCCCAACCTTCGGAATTTACATTGGGAATTTACAAACATACTTTAATTTTGTTTCAAGCTTGTGTAAAAATGAAACCAATACCGAGCTTAGTCTTTGTTCTTTCTCTCGCTCGTAAAAAACATGAGAACGCAACCGAGTAAAATTTTATCTCTTTTTCGAACTCGCATGGATACACGAAAAAGGCACCCCCTAGAGTCGTCTTTAAGTTCTTTTCAAACTATCTAAACATGAAAAGATTGTCGAGTGATCTTGCTTCCTTTCACACTCATTAAAAGGTTTGAAAGGGTGTCTATTGAGTGGTAGTTTATCTCTTTTTCGACCTCGCAAGACTAACATTATGAAAAAGGAAACACCTAGAGTCATCTTTAAGTTCTTTTCAGACTCTCTAAACATGAAAAAATGTTGATTTTACCTTCTTTGGACTCGTTAAAAAAATCATACATTGAAGGGCCCATATGGGACCGAACCCTTACTTCTTCCAGTTCGTTAAACAAAGGAAGAGGACTTATAGAAGGTGAGTTATATAGAGCATGTGTTATCCCCTCCTCGAGCTCGTTAAATTAAAAAGAGTTACTCGTCTATCTAGATGGAGGAAAATTTTGAAGGAAGAAAGCCAAGCAGTTTTTGAAAACATCACAAATCTCTCTTACGATCGCCCTTGAACATGACACTTTGTATTTGCATACATTTTAACCCACTGAACCTCTGCACTAAACCAATCCTCTGAGTTTCTTTACTCCTTTGGGTCACCCGACGAAATTCACTATATCCACTGCATTATCATGTTTTGGTCCATGTTGTGTTTTTGTTGTTGTGCCTCAATGTTCAAGGGAAGTATCTTCCTCGAGAGTCAACCATCACAACTTTCCTATTTCAATACCCATGTTAGTCCATGTTCATTTGATCCACCAATTTACATATTTGTGTCAGTTTTGTTCGTTGATGGGGGATACATCAAGGCCCTTCTTCGATGAGTTTGTTCCTGTCGACTTCAGCACATTATCTAGGAATTAGACTTAGAAACCAGTTAGTTCCTTGGGACCTACATGCCTCAATGGAAATCCTCCTCGCTTCCGATAGTCAGTTTACATCATTGAGTTCTAATCACATGATTCCACGGATGTTTGACTTCAACTCATCTATTCACATTCGTTGGAATGTACTAGGGTACCTTGGGAATCATTGACATCAATGGTGATTTCCCTCGCACTTGTTAATGGTTTACCTCATTGACCGGTAATCAAGTGGTTTCTGCCATGTTCGACATCAGGACATCTATTCACATTGTTAGATTAGTACTACATCAGGATCAATAAGAAGACCCTGGGTTGAGTGATCACTCTGATATGTACTTTACCCAGGTTGCGACAGAGTTTCTATTGAATATTGACACATATACTATCACATAGATCCACTTTGTATTGGTTTGTGGCTATCTATTGTCATCTCATAGATCCACTGTGTATTTTCCATGGCTACGATCAGTTCATGTCATGGGAGTATAGATCCACATTGTATATTTGGTGGCTATATGTTTTGTTAATATAAGTATGGATCCACAGTGTATCTTATGGCGGCCATACCTTGCAAGTATTTTTCACCCAAGCATAGGTATGTCTGCCATGGGTTTGAAACATATCATAATATTTGTTTGATGGTTGTGTGCAGCTTCTACCAAGTTCTCTGAGTCCATACCCTTGCTCGAAAAAGTCTACAAAGTACTTCAGTCATCAGTTTTCGTCTTCTAACTTCGCACTTTGGGGGACAATATGTTACACATCAAAATTACTCACTTCAATGATGACCTATTGTCGTCATTACAAGTGTCGCAAGTGTTGCATTTTGGCCTCAAGTGTCGCAAACATCATTCAGTCATCTTGCCTATGTCATGTCTCAAACAACATCAAAAAGAACACTTGAAAACACCCTCAGAGGTTGGTTAAAGAAGGAGAAAACATCTGATGAAGAGTACAAAACCTTTCTTTGAGAAAACCACTTAAAAATGAATTTTGAAGGGCGACGCTCCCCTACCCACTGAGAGGGAGTGCTAGTGCTCCCTGACCTTCTTTGGGGGAGCGTTGTAGCACTATGTACACCCTTATGGGGGAGATCTAGGCTTTTTTGAAGAAATCCTGGGTAGCACTCCCCTACCCACTAGCAGGGAGTGCTAGCGATCCTTGCCCTTCTTTGGGGGAGGTTTGTAGCACTCTGTGCACCATTTTGGGGGAGCGTTATGTTGTTGAGAAAATCAGGGGAGGATCCCCTTATCTCTAAAATCAGTTGGATTCAAATCTGAGGTCAAGGTTGGATCTTAGGGATGATCCACAACTGATGGAGAAAGATCCTCAACATATCCCAAGAATATCTAAGGTGGTTAGGCCTCTTTAAGCTTATATAAGGAGGCCTTCTCATGGTGAAGGAGAGGGAGAAATTGAGAAATACCTAACTTATGATCTCATAAGGAAGGAGACATTGAAGGCATCAAACTTATGATCTCATAAGGGAGATAATCAGTGAAGCATAGTCATTTTGTTTTTGGATCATTTGAGAAAAGGGTTGGACAAGGAGAGCTTGGTGAGGTTGTTGCATCTGCATCAAAGGTCTGTAAGTATATCTATTGAGTTCTCATTAATACATGTGCTTGGCCTGTTTCCTTCAAGATTGTGTATGCCTACATGGACTTGTCTGTAATGGATAGATCTAGTTTCAAACTAATCGTAGTAGTATAGGAAGCATGCTTTGTCTTTCATTGGATTGCAGGACCTATTGAAGAGCTTGTGGATAAGAGCTCAACTTGGAACTAGGCGAGGACAAACATCGTAAAAATGTACATCTTCTTCTTCTTCTCTATAGATTAGTTTAGCTAGGTTTAAAGGGATGTCAGTGACCAAAGTTAGCACCTTTTTATCTTGATCTTAGATATTTAGGATCCAAGAGGGAATCCATTTGTCTGCAGGGGGATTTTCCTGTCACAATGCCAAGGAGGTTAAATTCATAACCCATTGAATTCATTGCTCTAAGAATCCAAAGGCTAGAAGGATGTGCTTGATGTAATTCCAGCTTAGCTTTTCAAAGGCCTTAGACATGTCCTATTTGAGCATCATACCTACTTTTTTTGTTCTTTTCAAAGATTGAATCATCTCATGGGCCACTATAATATTGTCCAATATTTGTCTACCTTCAACATATCTTGACTATTCTAGGGAAATGAAGCTAGTGAAGAGGGTTTTGAGCCTGTTTGCAATGATTTTGGATATGACTTTGTAGATCACATACACAGGGCAATGGGATGGAATTTTCTAGGGTATTTAAGTTTTTCCTCTTTGGGGATCAAACTTAGGAAACTAGAGTTGAGTGTAGGAATAACGTTTAAGTATTGCCTTGAGTCCTCTACCACTTCAAGAACATCTTGTTTGACAGTAGACCAACAAGAATGGAACAAGTTTGTTGTGAAACCATCTAGACCAAGGGATTTACCTTTTGGCATGTCTAGGACTTCCTCCTCCACCTCCTCCAAAGTGATATACCTCATTAGTGCATCATTTTTCTCTCTGGTAACTAGCTTTGGGATGTGTTGAGTGATTTTGTTGATAACTTCATGTCGATTGGGTTGTGGTTCCTCCAACAGAATGTAATAGTATTGGATCAGTTATGTTTCAATTTGTGCATGCTTAGTGATATTGTTGCCCCGGTTGTATTTGATCATCATAATTCTATTGTGGTATCTATGTGGGATCATTGAATTGTGGAAAAACTTGGTGTTGTGTTCCTTGCTTAAAAGTCATTGGACCCTGGAATTTTTCCTCCAAATTTGTTCCTCTTGTTTGTTTCTTTGATTCAATTGGATATGCATATTAGTTTCCTCCACTATGAGATCATATGTTCTTCATGTTAGCATCATCTGATGTTGGATGCATTCCATCTTTTCTTCAAGTTATTTTTTTGGCCTGGAAGATGTCTTGAAACTCTTCCTTATTCCAAAGTTTTTTCTGATTTTTAAGTTCTTGAGTCTTTGCTAGAACATGGGGCTACTGGTTGGAATGGCAACTTCCTTCCACCACTTGGTGATGTTCACTTGAAATGATGGATGTTCCAACTAGAATGCCTCAAATCTAAATGGTTTGTTTTTAGGGCATGCTTTAATGTCAATATTTAAGAAGATTATCCATTGATCATATCCATGGCAAGGGAGAATTGTGGCTTCTATTGATAATCCCATATTCAACAAGGAATATGAGATTAGGAATCGCTCCATTTGGGAGGATATTTTTTGTATTCCTCTCATATGGTTTTTCCAGGTATGAGTACCATTTACTGTGTCCCAGTCAACCATTTGAAGGGCTCGCATGGTTTCTTTGAATTTTTTAGAGTCTAGATCTAGACGCCTAATACCACCATGTTTTTAGCAAAGGAGGTTATCATGTTGAAGTCACCCCCTATGACCCAATGGTTATTTTCAACTATATTCCTATCCCTTACCAAAGCTGGAAGGGAAAGGTATTATCTGAGGCAAGGTTATGGTATTCAATGAACTAACTTGGCTCATAAAATTCCCCTAAACCCTCTCAGGAAAATCAATATGTAATGGTCATTTAAGGGAAGAGTAAAAATGGTTCTAGAGTTCCTTATAAGCCAGGGTGATGTGAACGAATGAAAAGCCTCTTAGAAAAAGACGGGATAAAGTGAAGTTCATTATCTTGTAGGCTTCAGAGGAAATTGTTTTTTTTCCAGCAGTATTTGTGGCCCATAGAAGTTGGAGATGAAACATGAGTCATATGATCCAATTAATTGAAATGTGTTTGAGAGCGAGCATCTAATAGAAGAGAAATTGTATAGAAGGATCTCCTTGGGTTCCCAAATGAGCGTCAACCCTCGAGAGGTTCCATCAGCATCTATGACAATCAATTAGAAACTTGTCCAACATTTGGAGGCTATCATATTGAGTGTTTCATTTCAAAATTTGGTTTCCGACAGCACAAGTATTGTTGGATTTTCTTTAAGCATCTTATTCATTAGGATTCTTTGTTTGCTTGAGCTATTAATCCCTCTTAAGTTCCAGTATATTATCTTCATTAAGAGTTTGGTGGAGCGGCTTGTAACTTCTACATCATGAGCATAACTTTTCCTAAGTTGACTAAGAATTCACCCAGGTCTTGTAATAGTTGTTTATTGCTTCGACGTCCTCTTTTTCTTTCCTACTTTAGTTTACGAGATTCCCTTGAAATAAAAAAATTTATACCTAATGAGGAATAATTTGTGCGATTACCTCGAGGAGCAATTGTAGGTTTGTCCTTGGATTGAAGAAGGGTTGTTTACGGGAGATGAATTTGTTTCTTTGGAATGGAGTTGGTCTCTCCTCTGGTGCATGCATCAGTGATTCCTTGTAGTTCAAGTTCCATATATTCTCATTTTTCCTACTTCTCATTGCCTTATTTTATGTGGCCATGTCTTTTTTCGTCTTCTATAATGATGTGATCAATGCCTAATCATTCTACCTCTTTTCATGTTTTTGGCTCTGAACTAGTTGTGAGTGTTCCTCTGATGCATGATGACCCTTTTTTATCAAGTTGGATTTTCCTACCTCCAGGATTTTCTCATGGATTGTTGAGATTACCTTTAAGTTTTTATTGATCTTGGGGCCTTATGGGTTTGTCTTCGAGAGGGGTTTTCTAAGTGATTTCCTTTTATTAGTAAATTTCTCAAAACCCTCCTCATCTTTATCCTGTAGGTTATTTGCAGAGTCCTATGGAGAATTCAGAGGACAATCCCAGAAGAGATGTCCATGTGCATGGAATTTTCGGTAACGAAAGAGGATGTGCTCATAGGATTCTGAATGTTGGATCCTCCAGGGCGAGAGAAACCAAATATTACCATACTATAGACTTATAATGGAACACAAAGATGCTTCTAGGAAGAGTCATGACTGAAAAGCAGGTTGTTTACAATGCCTTTTCAATGGAACTAGAGCATGGTCATCTTTTGCTCAAGGTGTTGGATAGGAAAATCAACATCTTGGCTGAAAGGATTGCAGGCATCAACTTTGGGGAGACTTGCGATGACCAACCAAAGGTGAGTAGGGATGTAAAATTATGAATATTGGTAACACTTTTGTGAGAGTCGGATCACAAAAATTGATAATGGCCATTTTTCGATTGAACCCTTTAACTTTTTCGGCCAAACAAATCACACAAACTTTTATCCAAAATAGTTTTTCAACCGAAAAGTACCAGAATGGATGGCACCCAAAGCACCAGAATGGATGGACGTGGAAATTTTGATGGAAATTTAGTGTTTTCATTAAAACTAATTTTCCGTCAAACTATTACTTCGTCCAAAAACTGCAACTATGGCATTGTTCATAAAACTGTGAATTTTCTTCAACTTACTCCAACTTTGGAACTAGCGGGCTCTTTAAAATACTTTGAGTCTAGTTTCGTAACTAACACCAACATTTTTAGAATTGAAACTACTTTCATTTAATATAATTTGTATTCAGTTTAATTGTTTTTTAGTAATTTTAATTAATTTTATAAAAAATGTCTACATATTATTTTTAGTTGATATGATGATTTAGTAAAATGAAAAATCAATATCTGCAATACACGATGGAAAATTATGAAAAATTTATATTACGGAACCTTTCACTATCCTTTTCAAAAAGCATATTTTTATATTTTATTTTTACATAAAAATTAAGGCAGATACATGGTTTCGCACTAAACGTGTTTACTATAGTCATACTTTAATAGAGTTTGTTTCGATTGTTGCAACATATTTCATTTTTAATAAACAAAAGTTTAATAACGAGCACATTCACATCGAAAAACATAAATCATTACGAGTCCCTTCATTTTTAAAGAACATACTATCGAACAATCACTAAATTAACATATCACATGTCAATAAAAAAAATTCAAAAAATAATCAATAGAAAACTAACAAAATTCATGACAAGTTTTGTTTTTACTGTAAAGTGAAATTCTAAATAAATACTTTTTTTTACCGAGAGTTGAAAAAATGGTGAAAATATATTTTATTTTCTCAAAAAACAAGGAAAACATACACCCACATTCATGATTTTATAAAATTATGTTAGATGTTTTCTGGTCAGACATTGTTTTGTTGTTGGTCTGGTTTCCCAAGAAGTAGGCCAGCGACAGAACCTCTGTAATTTTTGTCAATACTTCTTAATATATAGAATAGATAGCTTATATATATAACCTAAGATTAATAATACTCCATTAACACTTTAGTACTATGATATTATATGTCTTTATGGTATTAATCTAGTATCAATAATTCTTTATATATATATATATATATATATATATATATATATATATATATATATATATATAAAGAATTATTGATACTAGATTAATACCATA
>JASDQU010815718.1:10398-24154 GCA_032191745.1 Picea mariana
CTTAAAAAAATAAAAAAATATTAAATTTATATGGCCAATTTTTAAATATCATTGAAGTAGTTCATTAATATTAAAAAAAAACTCTGCAATGTAATTATTTACCTGGTCCTCTAGTCGACACCGTTGGAATGGATGCTGGCCTATTCACTTGATCTTTAGGTCGAGGAGGATCAACTGTGACATTCTCTTCCATTGAAACGTAAAAATTTATAAGTACAAAATTATTAAGTATATGATTAATATATGGACATTTTACCATCGTGGGCCTTAGTCACAGGAACATCTTGGGGCTGCATCTCACTGGGATGGGGTTGCTAGGGAGCACCGTGATATTCTGGCTACTTTTCACTATCAACGCTCTATTGTCCAGTACTAATGGTTTTGTTGATAGTGTTGCTCCCCTGATTAAAACAAAGTAAGACATTAAATTATGGACAATATCAAACATTTATGTATTTTATAAGTAACGAAAGGTTAATCTGGACTGATTTTTATTTACCTTATCCCACAAATTGGATCTTGGGGTCTTCCCCATGCTTTTCCTATGATTAACCATGAATTTATAACCATACTTGTAACCAAGTTGGAGGTCTTCCTTCATGGTTTCAGTTCTGAAGTCATTGCCCTGCATTGCATAAGGGTATGGTTTTTTAATGTTTTTGGTTGCAATTAGCTTAAAGTTGTAAGGTGATACAAATAATATTCTTAAGATGTTTGGGTACTTACGATTCATGACTGTAAACTTGAGTAGCCACCATGGCCTAGCTTGTGTTGGCCATGTTTATAAATCCTTTCTTTGGTTACCTTCGAAGTGCCAAGCAACCTATCATCAAAATTTTCAAGTATGTTATATATAAACACACTTTTATTTAGATCTAAAGAAAAATAAAGCTGGTATTGAATTCAAAAAATTGTAATTTATCTTGGTGTACCAGTTATTTGTTCTCCTGATTTTTTCAAAATCTTCTCTTTTTCATCATCAACGATCGCCTTCCACTCCCTCTCTGGAATTGAAGGAGGATTCTCATACCTAGGATTTTTTGCCAAGCTTTGTCTATAAACATCCTGTGTATATTTTAAATATTTACCCGCTGCAGATGTGACCACTTTTTTATTGAACGTGTCTACTCCAAAGAGGCCTTCAAGATAATCCATAAGTTTCTTTTTGAGGTTGGAATTCTAGCAATTCCACCTCATGCATAAGGTTGCCCCAAAAATAGACAAGGTATTTCTCTCTAGGTGCCTATAAAAAAGGTTGTTTCCTACACACAAAAAGATATGATCATTAATTTAAAATTAATAATCTAGATGATTTATGTATGAGGACAACATTAAATGATTAAAATATGAATTAAAACTACCTAGGAGTCTTGATTGTTTTAATGGAAGTCCATTATCATCGACCAAAAATGTGCACGGAAGGGTCCCCGTGCTTGTCACACGTCTAGCTCTAGGAAATGCAACCATCTAAACCACATCACTATGATCCTCATCCTTTCCACCATCTCTAGACTCTAATCGTGGTGTGGATGCCTGGTGGTGTGTGTCATGGATCCTATCTAAATTAGGTGTGGAAGATGGAGAAGTAAATAGTTTTCTAGAAGCTATATGATCACCCGCATTAGGAGAAGTTGGTGAAGGTTGTTCCCATGATGAACCCTTCTTGTTGGGCCTTCATCTCCATTGTTTATCTTGATTAGATGCGATATTACTCTTCCTTTTTGGTTCTAATCTCTTATCCCTAATCCTTGAACGAAGTAGACCAATTGTGAAGAAGGTTTCTTCTTGACTCCATAATCACCTTTGATTCACATTGACATTATTGCCCATGTTGGATTGGGAATCGATCGCTACTTCCTTCCATCACCTTTTTTAAATCATAAAAACCCCAAAACATTGTTTTACTAAAGCTACTCCTTAACTGTGTGCCTCATTGATTTAGCTTTAGTAATACTAGTAGGAATACCTCCCTTGATATAGAGGAGAGCCAATATAAAGTGAAGAGGATACGTTTATTAGGTGACAGTGATGACCTTCTATTGACGGGCGTAAGTGACACACTTTTAACTGGAAGGTAAAATACAGACCGAGGTTTTCTAAATAACCTAAGCCGTTTGGAATGAAATGACCCGACATGTTTAATGCCTCCGTTGGCCAACTAAATTCCTAAAAATAATAAAAGCAATGAAACTAATCTAAAATCTATGATTCTAAAAAATGATATATTACATACCAATGTTTATTAAAAAGAAATGTGAATATACAAATGATTATAAACAATCTATATATAGTTTACAACATTTACTTGAAATCTTGTGAAAATGAATGCTTATAATAATGTTTCAAAATAAGATAAAGTAAGAACACAAATCTTTTTGGTTTTTTTTAATGTTTAAAGATTTTAAACTAATAAATACTAAGTAAATACAATTGAAACAATGACACAGAAACAGTCAAAGCTAATTAATGCAATCATCGTCTCATTCATATATACACAAATCTGAATAAAAGAAAGCAATGCACTTACTAACCTCTCAGTGATTAGTAGTACTAAGCTAAATTCATCCCCCTATATTTGTATGAGCTCCTCTTAACCTGTGTCAAGTGTAAACCTATGACAAAAGAAAGCATAATACTTCCTAAAGAAATTCAAGGAAGTGTTTCATATTCTGGAACGAGTTTATAATGACAGAAAAACAAATAATTATATAACTTGTGACCTTGAAATGTCCAATAACTAAAAATTAAAGAAATTCTAATTCTCAAGAATGGTGTTACCAACTATCTAGCATCATATGTAAACTCAAAATACTTGAATAGATGACCAGTCATAAATATAAACCAAAACAAAAGATAATGAACAACATAAAGAAAAACATGATATAAAAAATTATATGCAGAATAGTCTAAAGCTAATTCAATACAAATAAAGTTTCATATTCAAAAATTGTATGAGAAACAATATTAACATTGCACAATCTACAAAAGCACAAAAGCCAAAGAGTAAATTGTTTTCTCATATAGTTTCAACAAAATGTGTTCATCATATGGTCTAGGAAGAACTTCTGGGATAATAGAGTCTCAAAGATTGAAACAATTAATATATAAATGATAACAATTGACCATGTATTGATAAACAAAATGTGTTCATCATATGGTCCAGGAAGAACTTTGGGGATAATAGATTCTTAAAGATTGAAACAATTAATATATAAATGATAACAATTGACCATGTATTGATAAAAAAGACTAAAGCTAATTTAAATCAATGCATAATCAATTATTCAAAGAATATGAAGATATTATAATGAAAATAAAATCATTTTACTCACAGGACAAAAGCGATTAAGCAATCTGGAATTCCATATTCTTCTTTCAAAATACTCGTCCATTCTCCCAAAGATTCTAACCATCCGTTACTCCATTTGAAAATAAGAAAAGTTTACAAAATAAACAATATACAAAAGAAAAAGGATAAAAATACTCCTCTCAATTTCCTGGATCTCCTATGGCTTTGAACTTTCTCATATATTTATACAATGAATGAACAGTCTGGGCATCACTAATAATTTTTTCCACCTAAACTTTTCCTCATAAAGAGACACAAATATCTCTCAAATCATGCATTTGGTTGGGAAAAGTTTCACGTAGAAGTTAAATGGGTCCATTTGGGAGATGGGTTTTCAACCGTTTCTTCAAATTCCTCACGGTTTGGCTGCAATCAGTCCCGCAAAATCGTGTCTCTGTTCTTGACACATTTCCAAATTTTATCTGCTGTTGTTCATAAATTTATTTGCAGCAATCAAATATTATTTTTGGATCAATCATCTTGAACATATTTAGATATTAAAATCAAGACATGATCAGATCCGTACCAAATAACTGATAATAGAAACACGTGAAACAAAAAGAAACCTAAATTATTAACATAAAAATCGTGAATAAAACAAAATCTAGAACAACAAAATAAAAAATGAATTTAAACTAACTATAAGTTCTAAACAAACATTGTTTATAATTTCCTTTCAAATATGATCTTAAAATTCTAGAAGCTTCAAGCTAATGGAGAAGAGAAAAATATTAATTTTGTTTTTTTACAAAATCAAACAAATGATAGATAATTATTTTTTTGTTATTATTTTTATTTTGAAATGAGATGCAAAATGAAAAAACAATTTAATTAATTAATATCACCAAATGATTTTATGAAAATGAGAAACCAACCAAGATATTATTTGATAAAGTATTGAACCCATTATTCAAAATAGTCAAACTTGCTAATGAGTGAAAGAAAGAACACATAATCATAATTTAAACGAAAGTAAACAATTGATAAAAATTAACGTTTTTGTTTAAATTGAGACTTCTATGCTCGTTTCTAAATTTTGACATATACTCTTGTAATGAATGTCTCATACTATAGTGAATGTCTTAAATTTGTCTCAAAGCAAGCCAAGGTATGGAACTATTTGAAAATGTTGATTTTGTAGCTCATGATAATTACCAAGATTCTAATGGGGCCCCTTTAAATTTTCTAGAAATTTAGGGGGATTTGTTGGGGCCCAAAAAATGGCGACTTATTGAGTGAAGAAGTTATCTTTGATCTGGTAAGATTTCATCTCAGGAAGAAAATAATAAGAATTGAAAAATTATTTAAGCTCCCTAAAATAAATTTGCTCTGAGACCATATAGTATTAAGATAAGCTCAATCTTATAACTAGACAATAGATTTTTCTTTGTAGGAGATTATAACCTGAAATAATGTCTTAATCAAAGAGTCACAATGTTTATAAAAGAACTTCAATACCGTTGATAGAGCTACTGCTGCTAGCAGGCATCCATAGCCTTGACAGGGATGTCATTTAACCCACTCAAATGCTTTAATCCCATCCAATAGTTGTATCCACATGATGTATACTTCCATAAAAATTAATTTAAAAACATATTCCTGCTACCTCTCGAACTGACATTGCTTCACTACTAGCAGGCCTGTTCAGTACCCCAACACAGTTGTCTTGGTATCATGTGTGCATTTACCCGCTGCCAGCGAGCTTGTTCAGTACCCTGATGGGTTTACACACACTTCCCACACTTAAGTGCTTCCAACCCTCTTATTGCACTTTTAAATAATAATACAATTATAGATTTATTGATGACAAAGAGAGCGGGGTGATACTAGAGGTTAATTACAATACAGGTGAATAGTTGATCATGTTATTTATTTTCTTTCAAAACTTGAAGTTTTATCATGGTTTAGAGATTTTAGATTTCCTTTAAGAAATCATCTAGAGAATGGGGAAGCACTTAAAAGTGATTCCTTAAGAATATGGATGGCGTAAAAAGTTTAAAGATCATCGTAATTCTCAAATATTTAAACCATATCTCTGGTCTAATACTTTGGCAAAGACAATTTGAGGACAAAATGAAAGTGACAATTGACTTAGAAATCAATTGTCTGAGCTATATCGTAATATCAAGACCTCTTTGAACTATTTCAATTTTCTTGAAAAACACAAGTCTTAAAATAAATGCTTTCTTCGACAATAGCTCTTTGAACAGAAATATATTGATTCAAAAAGACATATAAGAAGAAAACTCATTCAAAGCAATCAAATAAAACACAAAACAAACCAAATCAAATTTTATTAATGAGATTCAAAATTAAAAGTACACAAAATAAAAAATAACAAAGGAAAAATTTTCAGGAAACAATTTTGGCCAAAGATAAACTTGAGCTTTTGGATCCACTAGCATCTCACTATAAAATAAAGAAAGAACTAAATCATATAAAATATCATGTGCAAGAAAGTTTTTTTCCTAAGATAGCGATGCATGAGATGCTACTTTGACCAAGCATTATTATTAAAAATAAAAGAGACTAAAAGAAAATAGAAAAATCCTTATTAGGATGAGTGCAATCCTACTCGTGGCACCTTGGGTCAGGGTTGAATTGATAGTTCAAAATTACTTATCTCTTTACTTTCCATTTAAATTTTTCATGATGATACTGTGTTTTTGAAAATAAATATTCAACGAAAAGTAGAGAGAACAAGATTTAAAGTGGACTTCCCTGACAACATTCATATTATGGCTCTCTTGGTGTACACACTTGTGTTCATAATTTCATTATTACACAAAGAAATATTGAGAAAGAGAACTAAAGAAAACCTACTCCTAAACCTATTAAATAGATCAAAACGCTAAGTAAAATCATATTTCCAATGTAGCCACAAGAACATTTTCAATCCTGCAAGGGACAAAAAGTCTAAAATCAGAATAAAAGAATGTAGTATTTGTAGATACAAAAGAAATATGTCATGTTTACCTCTTATATATTCTTTTAAAAACAAAACAAGCACGACCTTACCATTCTTTTGAAACTTCTTGATGTATGAATCCCCCAACCATTCTGCAATCTGGTCATGATATGGGTCATAATGGCTTGGAAGAGTGTAAGTAAGTTTGGAAAACTTGTCAAATTATGGGGACCTGACATAACCATCAACCAAGGCCAAAGTGCCCCATCCTCCTGACAATTCTCCAAGTGTTCGTCAATTTCTTCACATGGAGGATCTAAAAAAATCATGTAATGCTTACTTCCTATATATTTATGTAAAAACAAAGCAAGCACAACTTTATCTTTATTATGAAGATTTTTTAGATACGAATCTTCAAGCCATTCTAAGATCCTGTCATAAAAATTAAGATGCAAACTATGAATTTGATGAAATGGATATGTCAATGGGGAACACATATTAAGAGGATTCATGACATCAGTTAGATTATTGGTTTGAATGTTTCCTTTGATGAGATTGATCATTTCAAAATGTGAAGAATAAACATTAAAATTCGAGCTAATCAAAGAACGAATATGCAATGTAGAATATTTAATCTCCATAAGAATGAGTGCATTGTCTTTTTCAACAATAAATCGTGTAAAATCATCTGGCAACATGTCATTTTTCCATGCGAGTGATGAAAGTGAAAGAGCATCAAATCCAACTTCATAAATGTTATGTTTTGAATTAATTTCACCAAATTTTGGCATATCAAAAAGTTTTGATTGTGATGGCAAAGAGTAAGATACCGTGGGTAAAGTATCAAGTCCACCAGAATCTTAGAAGAGATCGAGATATAAAAAGTAAAAGGAATCAGAAATGAACATATGAAAAGAATATCTTGATCTATGATATTTAAGAATGGTATTCTCAAGACATTCCTCTTTACTTTACTTAAAACTTTCACTCTGTTTTGGTGATAAATTCTTCAACATAATATGATCATCTAAATTTGTCTCTTGTATGATAGATAATTTAAAACTTTCATGACAAACATCTGACCTTTTTTGTGGATAAGGTATGATTTGTATATGAGGGTTTAAGGTTTCTTCTTCCAATTGCAGATCGACATTTCTAATCAGTTTCATTGGAATGCTAGAATGCTTAAGATCATTTTTTTCACCTAAGTGTTCTTCAATAACTGAATTTAAGTACTGATTAGAGAAATGGTTAGAAGAATATGGACAGTCATCTTGACCCAACATCAAATCTTCTTCCACGATGGTCGATGATTGAGTATACAATGATTAAGAGAAAAACCAACTTGATTGTCAGTAGGAACCTTTTCAATAGATTCTATCTCCCTTGCTTGTTCAAAATTTGTGGATGGATTCCGCTCATCCTGCGAAAAAAATTCTTCTCACAATTGAGTGATAGGATTTGCAACTGATTCATCATTCACGCTTGAATGTGACTGGATGAAAGGGATGCAAGCATCATAGAGGAGATTTAGTACAAATGACATGTCATCAAGATTAAATTTACAGAGAACATGATGGATTCTTGCTGTAAATCCTTCTGGAGATGAATTGCCATTGATTAGTAAAGTATGAAATTCTTCACATAATTGATTGTAATTATATTTTTCAAAAGAATCTAAAATTTCATCTACAAACTGAAACCAATCAATAATGTGTTATGTTGGAAAAGACTCAAACCAATGTTTAATCCACCCCCTGAAACTGAAACCAAACAATCTACATAAAACCTTTATATCAGAAATATCATGCTTGATGCATTTACACCAAAACTTGTTAAGATGGTCTTTTGCAGATACATGCCCCCCACCATCAAAGGTAAGTTTGGACAAGAGAGAGATTGTCTTGTTGGGAATATCAGGTAATTGGTAATGAGAAGTGGAAAAAATGTTCCAACACAGTGATTTGGGGAGCCATGGGGAATTAAATACATTCAAAACAAAGACTCCTACAAGTCCATCTTGTCAGTCTGGTCTGCCTTCTAGTGCATTTCAAGATGACACGAAAGAAAAACTTATAAATATGGAATTATGACAGGCTGAGGGGTAAACCATTTAATCATTAAATTTACCTCTTCCCTCCTTCTACCGCCATTTTTTTATGGGCATAAGTGACACACCACCAACTGAAAGGACAAATCTTGACCGGGGTTGTCTAAATAACCCAATTCGTTTGGAATGAAATGACCCGATGAGTTTAATGGCTCCGTTGGCCTACTAAATTCCTAAAAATAATAAAAGAAATGAAACTAATCTAAAATCTATGATTATAAAAAATGATATATTACTTACTAATGTTTATTACAAAGAAACGTGAATATACAAATGATTATAAACAATCTATATACAGTTTACAAGGTTTACTTGAAATCTTGTGAAAATGAATGTTTATAATAATGTTTCAAAATAAGATAAAGTAAGAACATAAATCTTTTTGTTTTTTTTAATGTTTAAAGATTTTAAATTAATAAATACTAAGTATATACAATTGAAACAATGAAATAGAAACAGTCAAAGCTAATTAATGCAATCATCGTCTCATTCATATATACACAAATCTGAATAAACGAAAGCAATGCACTTACTAACCTCTCATTGATCAACAATGCTAAGCTAAATTCATCTCTCTGTATTTGTATGAGCCCCTCTTAACCTGTGTCAAGTGTAAACCTATGAAAAAAGAAAGCATAATACTTCCTGAATAAATTCAAGGAAGTTTTTCATATTCTGGAGCAATTTTATAACAACAGAAAGACAAATAATTATATATCTTGTGACCTTGAAATGTCCAATAACTGAAAATGAAAGAACTTCCAATTGTCAAGAATGGTGTTACCAACTATCTAACATTGGATGTAAATTCAAAATACTTAAATAGATGATCAGTCACAGATATAAACTAAACGAAAAGATAATGAACAACATAAAGAAAAGCATGATATAAAAAATTATATGCAGAATAGTCTAAAGCTAATTCAATACAAATAAAATTTCAAATTAAAAAATTATATGAGAAACAATATTAACATTGCACAATCTACAAAAGCACAAAGTCCAAGGAGTAAATTGTTTTCTCATATAGTTTCAACAACATATGTTCATCATATGGTCTAGGAAGAACTTTTGGGATAATAGATTCTTAAAGATTGAAAAAATTAATATATAAATGATAGCAATTAACCATGTATTAATAAAAAAGACTAAAGATAATTTAAATTAATGCATAATTAGTTATTCAAAGAATATGAAGATATTATAATGAAAATAAAACCATTTTACTCACAAGACAAAAGCCATTAAGCAACATGGAATTCCATATTCTTCTTTGAAAATACTCATCCATTCTCTCAAAGATTCCAACCATCTGTTACTCCATTTGAAAAGAAGAAAAGTTTACAAAATAAATAATATACAAAAGATAAAGGATAAAAATCATCCTCTCAATTTCCTAGATTTCCTATGGCTTTGATCTTTCTCATATATTTATACAATGAATGAACAGTCTAGGCGTCACTAATAATATCCGCCACATGAAATTTTCCTCGTAAAGAGACACAAATATCTATCCAATCATGCATTTGTTTGGGAAAATTTCAAGGCAGATGCTAAATGGGTCCATTTGGGAGATGGGTTTTCAACCGTTTCTTCAAATTCCTCACGGTTTGGCTGCAATCAGTCCGTCAAAATTGTGTCTTTGTTCTTGACGCATTTCCAAATTTTATCTGTTGTTGCTCATAAATTTATTTGCAGCAATCAAATATTATTTTTAGATCAATCATATTGAACATATTTAGATATTAAAATCAATCCATGATCAGATCCATACCAAATAACTGATAATAGAAACCTGTGAAACAAAAAGAAACCTAAATTAACAACTTAAAAATTGTGAATAAAACAAAATCTAGAACAATAAAATAAAACATGAATCTAAACTAACTATAATTTCTATACAAACATTGTTTATAATTTCCTTTCAAATGTGATCTTAAAATTCTAGAAGCTTCAAGTTAATGGAGAAGAGAAAAATATTAATTTTGGTTTTTTACAAAATCAAACAAATGATAGATACTTATTTTTTTATTATTATTTTTATTTTGAAATAAGATGCAAAATGAAAAAACAATTTAATTAATTAATATCACCAAATGATTTTATGAAAATGAGAAACCAACCAAGATATTATTTGATGAAGTACTGAACCCATTATTCAAAATAGTCAAACTTGCTAATGAGTGAAAGAAAGAACACATAATCATAATTTAAACGAAAGTAAAGAGTTGATAAAAATTAACGTTTTTGTTTAAATTGAGATTTCTATGATCATTTCTAAATTTTGACATATACTTTTGTAATGAATGTCTCATGCTATAGTGAATGTCTTAAATTTGTTTCAAAGAAAGCCAATGTATGGAACTATTTGAAAAGGTTGATTCTATAGCTCATTATAATTATCAAGATTCTAATGGGGGCCCTTTAAATTTTGTAAAAATTTAGGGGGAGTTGTCGGGGCACAAAAAATGGTGACTTACTAGATGAAAGATGTATCTCTGATCTCGTAAGATTTCATCTCAGGAAGAAAAGAATAAGACTTTAAAAATTATTTAAGCTCCTTGAAATAAATTCACTCTGAGACCATATAGTATTAGGATAAGCTCAATGCTATAACTAGACAATAGAATTTTATTTGCAAGGGATTATAACCTGAAATAATGTCTTAATCAAAGAGTCACGATGTTTATAAAAGAACTTCAATACCGTTGACAAAGCCACTGCTTCTAGCAGGCATCCATAGCCTCGGCAGGGATGTCATTTAACCCACTCAAATGCTTTAATCCCATCCAATAGTTGTATCCACATGATGTATACTTCCATAAAATTTAATTTAAAAACATATACATGCTACCTCTCGATCCAACATTGCTTCGCTACCAGCAGTCCTGTTCAGTACCCTGAGGAATTTGTCTTGGTATCATGTGTGCATTTACCCACTGCCAGCAAGCCTATTTAGTACTCTGACAAAGTTGTCTTGGTATCATGTGTGCATTTACCCGCTGCCAGGGAGCCTGTTCAGTACCCTGACGAGTTTACACACACTTCCCACACTTAAGTGCTTGCAACCCTCTTATGCCACTTTTAAATAATAATACAATTATAGATTTCTTGATGACAAAGAGAGCAGGGTGATACTGGAGGTTAATTGGAATATAGGTGAATAGTTGATCATGTTAATTATTTTCTTTCAAAACTGGAAGTTTTATCATGGTTTAAAGATTTTAGATTTCCTTTAAGAAATCATTTAGAGAATGGGGAAGCACTTAAAATTGATTCCTTAAGAATATGGACGGCGTAAAAAGTTTAAAGATCATCGTAACTCTCAAATATTTAAACCATATCTCTGGTGTAATACTTTGGCAAAGACAATTTGAGGACAAAATGAAAGTGACAATTGACTTAAAAATCAATTGTCTGAGCTATATCTTAATATCAAGATCTCTTTGAACTATTTCAATTTGCTTGAAAAACAAAAGTCTTAAAATAAATGCTTCCTTCGACAATAACTCTTTGATCATAAATATATTGATTCAAAAAGACTGATATGAAGAAAACTCATTCAAAGCAATCAAAGAAAACAAAATAACGCACAGAAAAACAAATCAAATTTTATTAATGGGATTCAAAATTAGAAGTACGCAAAATCAAAACAACAAAAGAAAACTTTCCAGGAAACAATTTTGGCCAAAGATAAACTCAAGATTTTGGATCCACTAGCATCTCACTGTAAAATAAAGGAAGAACTAAATCATATAAAATATCATGTGTGAGCAAGTTATTTTCTTAAGATAGTGATGCATGAGATGCTACTTTGACCAATCATTATTATTAAAAATAAAAGAGAATAAAAGAAAATAGAAAAATCCTTATTAAGATGAATGCAGTGCTACTCATGGCACCTTGGGTCAGGATTTAATTGATAGTTCAAATTTACTTATCTCTTTACTTTCCATTTAAAATTTTCATGATGATACTGCATTTTTGAAAAAAAATATTCAACGAAAAGCAGAGAGAAAAAGATTTAAAGTGGACTTCCGTGATAACATTCATATTATGGTTCTCTTGGTGCACCCACTTGTGTTCATAACTGCATTATTATACAAATAAATATTGAGAAAGAAAACTAAAGGAAACCTACTCCTAAACCTACTAAATAGATCAAAACGCTAAGTAAAATCGTATTTCCAATGTAGCCACAAGAGCATCTTCAATCCTGCAAGGCATAGAAATTCAAAAATCAAAATAAAATAATGTAGTATTTGCAGATACAAAATAAATATGTTATGCTTACCTCCTATATATTCTTTTAAAAACAAAACAAGCACGACTTTAACATTCTTTTGAAACTTCTTGATGTATGAATCCTCCAACCATTCTACAATCTGGTCATGATATGGGTCCTAATGACATGGAAGAGTGTAAGTAAGTTTGGAAAACTTGTCAATATTATGGGGACCTGACATAACCATCAACCAAGGCCGAAGTTCCCCATCCTCCTGACAATTCTCCAAGTGTTCATCAATTTCTTCACATGGAGGATCTAAATAAATCATGTAATGCTTACTTATATTTATGTAGAAACAAAGAAAGAAAAACTTTATCTTTATTATGAAGCTTTTTTAGATACGAATCTTCAAGCCATTCTAAGATCTTGTCATAAAAATTAAGATGCAAACTATGACTTTGATGAAATGGATATATCAATGGGGAACACATCACAAGAGGATTCATGACATTAGTTAGATTATTGGTTTGAACGCTTCCTTTGATGAGATTGATCGTTTCAAAATGTGAAGCATAAACATTAAAATTTGAACTAATCAAAGAACAAATATGCAATGTAGAATATTCGATCTCCATAAGAATGAGTGCATTGTATTTTTCAACAATAAATCGTGTAAAATCATCTTGCAACATGTCATTTTTCCATGCGAGTGACGAAAGTGAAAGAGCATCAAATCCAACTTCATAAATGTTATGTTTGGAATTAATTTCACCAAATTTTGGCATATCGAAAAGATTTGATTGTGATGGCAAAGAGTAAGATACTGTGGGTAAAGTATCAAGTCCACCAAAATCTAAGAAGAGATCGGGATATAAAGAGTAAATGAAATCAGAAATGAGCATATGAAAAGAATATCTTGAGCTATGATATTTAACAATGGTATTCTCAAGGCATTCCCCTTTACTTTCCTTAAAACTTTCACTCTGTTTTGGTGATAAATTATTCAACATAATTTGATCATCTAAATTTGTCTCTTGTATGATAGATAAATCAAAACTTTCACGACAAAAATTTGACCTTGCTTGTGGATAAGGTATGATTTGTAGATGAGGGTTTAAGGTTTCTTCTTCCAATTGCAGATCTACATATCTAATTTGTTTC
>JASDQU010815719.1:1827-25004 GCA_032191745.1 Picea mariana
ATACTTGCTGCTATAAATTGCAACAACTTCTTTCTCCCTTTAACACTTTTTCTTGTGGATCCCAGAAGCATTCCATTCTTCCAGGATTCCTGAATCTTCTTATGCTCTCCACTGTAATCATTGTGCATGATTATTCATGCCCTAAGTATCTTCAATGCAGTTTCCCTACCTCAACAGGGTCTGCTGACCTCCCAGTCAATGGGTCTTCAGCTCTCTGAGTTGGAGCAGCTCTTCGGGTTCCTACTAGAACCTCCACGCAACAAAACCACAAGCCTTGCGCAAAAACTCTCTTGCGAGAACTAACGGTGGCATAAGTTTCTCCCACATGGCCAGCGGCTATGAACACACGCCTATCCAAAAGGCGTTTCGGGACTTCACATACCGGGTGTTTAGATATGAGTTACCCTCGACTCTCTCTATCCCAAAAATCAGAAACAAGAGTCTAGCGCATGCTAGCTCTTCCTTTAACTTCCACCAGCGTGACCTCCTACTCACAGGATTGTTCAATTCCACTCCTTCATGAGCCGAATTATCTCTTTGGATTCCCTCGGGAATCACTACTGCAAAAACCCGATCCACAGGTCCTTTCCTTCACCCTCACGACTTCTTCACCTAACTGTGGTTATCCCCAACTCTCTATCGGGGTTTGGGGTTTCGCGGTTCTCGCTGTCGAGAACTCCTCGTCTCTCCAATCCTCGATTTCTGATGTACTCCTTCCGTGATAGCCCTCCGGGCTATACCCTCACCATACGACCAACCTCCGTATGACCGCAGTCAACTTCCCATCGGGGTTTTGGGTTCTAATTTTCCAATGAGCTCTTCGTGCGCTAGCCCTCCTGGCTAAGCTCCCACCATATGACCACTGCCCATGACCGTGATCAATCCTCATATTGGGGTTTCAGGGTTTGTGATGTCGCAATGCACATGTATTCGCAACCCTCGATCCTCCGATCCTCGATGTGCTTTTACATTGGCTACCCCTCCTAGCTCAGCCCCTGGTCCACATGACCATCCCCCGTAATCACTACCTTACCCCGTCAGGGTTTCATGGTTTTCAATGTCACAATGCACAAGTCCCCGGGACTCACGATTTCCTGATTTGCGATGTGCTCCTCCACGCGCTAGCCCTTCCGGCTCAACTCCCGCTCATATGACCAACTCCCGTGACCATAACCTTACCCCGTCGGGGCTACGAGGTTTGCGATGTCAATATGTGCATGTCCATGGGACTCACGATATGTCGATCCCCGATGCGCTCCCAATCATTGACACGCGTCTTCCCTACAACTTTGTCCTCCTCCGCTGGTGTGCTGACAGCTGGACCCCACTCATCGGGGTTTTGCGGATCGCGATTTTGAAATGCACGAATCACTCGTCACCGGGATCCCCGATATCCCAATGGACTCCAAATGTCGATGGGTTGACTCCTTGTCAGCCCCTCTCCCAATAGAGCGTCGATCTCCTCCACACGTCCCTTCTCTGATGGACGGTCTCGATTTACTCTCGGGATTTTGAGACTTTCGAAGTCCCGGTTCTCACGACCTCGAGAACTCCAATTTCCCAATGGTCGCTATCCCCATGGCCCTAGCTCTTTGTCGGGATTTCTCTCCTCCTGTCTACGAGGGCTTAACCTCCATGTAACTTCTGCAGATCCGACGGCTATCGGGATCTCTACTCAGATCTAACGGCTCAGATCTATTCTTCCTCTCTGTGCTCATCCTAAGGCTTAACCTCCACACACCCTCTCCCGATCCAACGGCTGTCGGGGTATTCAAGTGAGATCCGATGGCTATTGATCTCCTCCTCTCGTGTGTTCCTCCTGGTCGTGACAAATCAACGATCCAGATCCTCTCTTCAGGCTGATCTGACGACTCCTGTTGCTCCCCCTGATCTTCTTGCGCTTTCCTTCTGTCTTGGAAGAATTTCCAAGGTTCCAAAGGCCTCGACCTTTGCTTCGTCTCTCCTCTGTGAACTCCTCAACCCTGAGCTCCGCTAATGCGTGTAAAAGTGTTGTTCCTTCTTAGCTTTTTATCTTTGAATCCTCAAAGGATTATTTGACTCCTTCCCTCTGCAGAGTCTTCACGCACCAGAATGTTATCTCTTCTGAGCTTTCACAAATACTCAGACCTTTTGGGGAGTTTGGTCCTTCTTCTCCCTCGGATGGAGAATGAAATGGATGCCCTCCTGGCTATCCTTCTGCTCAACCTCTTCTTGAGTACTTCTGGGTATTTAGCCACCCAATGAAGATCCTTCAATGGACTCTTCCTTCAAACTACAGAACTCAAAGAGTTATTTCCTCTCTTCTGTGCTTGAATGCACAAAGTCTCAATGCCCTCCTGGCAGAGTGGTTTCTTCCTTCCATAGAACGTTCAATAGTTCTATTCTCCTGTGCACTTATACACTTTGCTCGATGCCCACCTGGCAGAGCTCTCACAGAATCCTTAGTGATTCTGTCTTTTGTCTTCAACTCTTAGTAGAGTTCTTCTTCCTCTGTGCACCACTGTATACATGCTCAATGCCCACTTGGCAGAGCTCTACAGAATCCTCCACGATTCTGTCTGCAACAGTGTTTTTCAGATGTCCAAAACTTCAATTTCCGATATTTCGGTACATTCGGGACCTTGAGTTTTGGTACCCAGGATTTCGGGTTTTCAGAACTTCCATCTTCTCGGCATTTTGGGACTTCAAGTTTCGGGGTTTCAGCCCACGAGGCTTTCATACCCTCTTTGTTCTCCAAACCCCGACTTCTGAAATTCCGACTCACTCTACCCTACGGGTCCACAGCATAGCTGTCGCCCACTACCATGGTGGCACATGGCAATTTCATGAGGTTCCACGTTGCTTTCAATGACGTCATTGGGTCCCACCTTTCTCGCTTCTCTTCTCATCCCCATTGGCACGCGATACAACTCCACGTGTCCACGTGGCACAGTTCCCAATTGAGGTTTCAGGTATCGAGGATTCGTGATCCCCAAAGACATGAGTTCCTGTCCTCACGAATTCTCGATCCCCGATTTGCCGATGCGCCTTTTTGCCTTAACCCCCTGGCTATGCCGAGGTTCATGTGACCTCTACCTTATGACCGTAATCAAACTGCTCATCGAGGTTTCAGGGTTCGGGGTTTCACAACGCATGGACTCCTTGTCCCCGTGATTCCCGATTTCCTGAATCCTGATTTTCGATGCTCGTGGGAATTGACTCTACCACGTCATTGTCCCCTCGTCGCCCTTTCAGACATCGTGAGATCGTGATTCTTGATGCAAATATTTCTATGTCTCCGGAGTCCACGAAGTGTCGAACCCCGACTCCTCTTGGATCTTCTGACGCATGTCCACCCGAGATTCACGTCTATGATCTCTTCGGTGTTTCGAGACTCACAAGGCCTCGGTTCTCTTGAATTCTAAAACCCCGATGACTCCATTATCCCGATGACTCTCCGGGACTTCTCCTCTACACATGAGGACTTAAACCCTGTGCAACTTCTGTCAACTCGGACGGTTGACGGGTAATCCCACAGTGATCTTACGACTCACGATCCTCCCGAGTTTAAACTCCTGGTGTGGCTGTAACCTCCTGTGCAGTATCCAAAGGCTTTAAACCTTGTGCACATTCTCCAGATCTGACGGTTACAAGGGTTCTCCTTCCCTCCCGAACAGATCCTATGGTTCTAACACCATTGGTGTAGAGACCTATCTCCCCGTGGCCGTAGACCACATCGGCTGCAGTTTCACTGCACCGCTAAACTTTCTGAGTTCTTAATAAAACTCGTCAAGTGTCTCCTTGACGCTTCGGAGCAAACCAGGGTCCGAAATTGGTCCTCCCGACTCAATTTCCCCTCGCATTCTTAGTCCAAAGACTGCTCCACTGGCCCATCTAGGCTCAGTGTCGAAACCTTCGCTCTGATACCACTTTGTAGTGTACCTTTTTCACTACCGAGGTTTTCAAACCTCTCTCTAACCAATCTGTACATGGATTTGATACATAATTTGTACAGACATTATAAGCACATGCATTTACACAATTAAACACACTTAAATCTTAGAGTAAAACATATGAATTACTGCTACATTCAACAAGCATTTAGCCTTATCATTTAATTCATATACACGGCAGAAAACATGATACATAAACAGCTCAGTCATGCAAAACATCATCAAAGCATAATTCGGATACTTATCTTTTAACAGCTGTAGAAATCCACCAACCAAGTGTCGGCCTTCCACGAACCTCCCAGCCTTAGACCACACTGTTCATCAGCTCAACAGTGGGTCACCCCCAAGCTGGGACCGAGCTCCACCCCAAGGCAAGGAATCCTAGGCTAGGCTGAGGTTACAGAGAAGACAACACATAAATATCTGGAAGGATTCTTCTCAAAGATGCCATNCCATCTTACGCCCACTACTACCAGACCCTCATTCCCCACATGCCTGTTCCACCCGGGAGTATACACCTTCACACGCACAGTCCATCGGTGCTAACCTCCCCTCTGGGTCTCGGCAACAGGCCGGATCAGGAAGTCTCAGAGCCCGTAGCTGATGCTGGACACTCTCTGGAAGAAGACACTTCCCAACAAACTCTTCCACCTGGAAAGAGTTGCTCGCAGGCCTGACAACCTGCCTCTTCCAACATCCACCACCTCCCTCACTTGGAGAGAGGTCATACACAAGCTCAGCATAGGCTTTCTCTGGCCATTATGCTATGCGCAGACCAGCACTGCGTGACCAACACAGACAATCGGGATTACAGAATCGGGATTTCTAACTGGTTCAACAATGGCAAGTCACTTCTTATTTCTCAATCCGACAACACGGGATAGACTCACTCTCGGGTTCTCGGGAACGCGTGACAAACAATCCATGCAGGGTCAACACAGGTTCAAATTGTTCAGACAGGAGTTGTACCAGGGTATTTCAGAAGTCCACACAGGATTTTCCGCTTTCAGGGATGAACCGGGATATTCTTGAAGAGGTCGTACCGGTTCCCACGCTCATAGGTTCGGGTCCGAATGGAAAAAGATCCCCCCACGCAGTTCATCTCGGCGATTATATTTGCATGCACCAGGTTTGACACTTGTCACCTTGGGAACTGCATGCGTTCCACAGTGTGCATCCCCTTTGCACGTTCCCTCCCTTGCCAGGAACTTAGGATAAAATTATATGCACATGGCTCTTTTTGGAAATAATATTAAAATATTATTCCAGGCCTAAGCCCCCTAGGCTCAACACTCAGGCCCTTTTTCCACCTTTCAGCCCCTAATCCCTTGCCCACTCTGTGGACGCTCAGTCCCCCATCACTCATTCATCGTGGTCGGTCTGCACCTGGCGGTGTTTATATTTTATTAAATATTCTGCATACATACAAGTACAACAATAGGCTCCTGGCCTTCAAACACTTAGGCTTCCTGTCCTAACAACCACATAAGCCTTCCATCTTATAGGAACTTGGCTCAGCAGCCTATAACACATATGTACAATTCGTTTCATACATCAGGTTTATAAAGGGCTCGGCCTTGGGGACATTACAATAATTTTTTCTTAAGCTTGTCTATCACAATCTGTTCATGGCAACATTCCTCTCGCAACTCCTTGTATTTCCTATTGTGGTCGAATTTAAGAGCAGAATCGAGCACAACAATGCTACTAATTCATTTCATTAGAGAAACGTCAGGATAAGGGAGAGGGTGCTTCTTTGGATAATGCATCATTTCTTCGCTCAAAATCTCGACAGAAACAATTTCACCTCCTGATCTAAAGAAACCTCCTCGAAATTGTTATACAATTAAAACAAAAAATGGCTCTTTTTCACTATTACTATCACATATTACAGGGTATTCCAATACATCTTCCACAATAACCTTGCAAGGTGATGGGGGAATGGATAGTCAGTATAAATTATGAGTGTTACATTCACATATCTTATTATAGGTTATTCCAATACATCTTCCACAACGACCTTGCAGGGTAATGAGGGAATGGATAGTCAATACAAATCACGAGCATTACATTCACATCTTCCAACTACTTAGCATGATTCCACTTCTTTGAAGTTCCAAAATGCCATCATGCAAGTGCACCATACTCTAGTGTAGCTTATACATGGCAATCTGGTCAATTAATGAAAAATCCATGTAAACATATTAATATTAATCCATGCTAATAAGGTACCTTAATGACTAATAAACAGATTTTGAGGTGTGAGAGGGTTAAGAGATTAAATCTTAGTCTTTAATCTGGTGGAGACAACGAAAACTATTCTTCTTTCATTAAATATCATCCTCACATTGCATATTTTTTTTTATTAAAAGACTCATTAATCTGGAAATTTTCACTGTGTATATGCCTATCAACCTAAGTATTGGTGTAACTAGCACAATCACATTATTAAAAATGACCTGCGTATATCAACTACTTTTAATAATGTGGTTTTGTTACTTTGACAACTAGAGTGAGTGGGCAAGATTAATAGACCATCATTGACAATAGTTGATTAATATATAAATAATGTATTAATACATTTACATTGATTATACATACCTAAATAATTAATGTATTAATGTATACATCTTATTAATGTAATATATATTGTTATATACATAATGTGTATGTGTGTGTGTGTGTGTGTGTGTGTGTGTGTGTGTGTGTGTGTGTGTGTGTGTTAATGTATACATACTTATTAATTAATGTATTAATTGATTATGATTGACTATAGTTTACTATGATTAGATGTCATCACAATGTGATGTTGGTGAAGGGTTATGTTCACATTACAACATTGGGTTTTATGTTCATCACATTGTAATGTCGGGTTATGTTCGACACACTGCGACGTTGGCCTATGTTCGTCACTTTGTGACATTAGACTATGTTTGTTCATTGCAACATTGGGATGTGTTTGACACATGGTGACGTTGGGAAATGTTCATTTCATTGTGATGTTGGGTATTGTACGACACATTGTGATTTTAGGTTATGTTTGTGACATTGCGTTGTTGGACAATGTTTGTCACAATTTGACATCTGGATATGGTTGATTACATCTTAATGTGATATTGGGGAAGGGTTATGTTCAAATGCAACGTCGGGATATGTTTGTCACATTGTGATGACAAGTTATGTTCATCATATTGTGACATTGGGTTTTGTTTGACACATTGCAACATCGGGTTATATTCATCACATTGCAACGCCAAGTTAGGTTTGTAAGATTGAAACATTTGTCATTGTTCATCACATTGATATGTTAGGTTTTATTCGTTGCATTGTAACATTGAGTTATGCTTGTCACATTACAAGGTATCAATACTAGTTAATATGGATGTTTTCAATGGGTATACGCATATCGGCGTAACTATTGGCATAACTAGTGCAATCACATTAATAAAAATGGTCGACTTATATCAACTACTTTTGATAATGTGGTTGCATTACTTTGACAACCAGAGTCAGTGGAGAGGATTACTAGACCATCATTGACTATAGTTGATTAATACATAAATAATGTATTGATACATTTACATTAATTATGCATTCCTACATAATTAATGTATTAATGTATACATATTATTAATGTAATATATATTAATATATACATAATGTATATATATACATTAAGATGTATATGTATTAATTTATACATACTTATTAATTAATGTATTAATTAATTGAAAGTTAATCAATGTATTTATATGTATTAATTAATTATGGTTGACTATAGTTTATTACGATTGGATTTCATCACAATGTGATGTTGGTGAAGGGTTATTTTCAAATGCGACGTCAATATATGTTTTTCACGTTGTGATGACGACTTATGTTCATCATATTGTGACATTGGATTTTGTTCGACACATTGGAATGTTGGGTTATTTTCATCACATTGCAATGTGAGGTTATGTTAGTTAGATTGCAATGTTCATCAATGTTCATCACATTGATATGTTAGGTTTTATTCGTTATATTGTAACATCGAGTTATGTTTGTCACATTACAAGGTCATTTTATGTTCAACACATTGTGAAAAGAAATTTTTCTTTCAATTAAATAAAAAATCTAATGAAGTTTTTCCTTTCTTCTAACAATAGGAAATTTGAACTGACATGATAGATTAAAGGGAAGGAAACTTCCCTATGATGTGATGTTTAAGAACTAAAACATTTTTTTCAAGAGCCAAAAGTTTATTTTTGTGCAATACAAAAAAAAATCCTCTCATGATGTATCACACTTAAAATGTCTTTCCTTGCAACATTGACATCAAATCGGCTTGAAATTTGTAGATGATGATTTATACTTGTTCTAAGGACATTTCTAGAAAATGAGATTCATATTGATATGACTTTTTATTTTTATTTTTGTAAGTTAGAAGTATTGTATTAGATCATGTAGTAAAACAAATTACAGTTGTTCATATCTACTGATCAAATGTGGCAGCAGTGCCATGGTGGGAAACCACAGCTGCCACTTGTCCAAAATAGAGAAGTAAAAAATGCAAAAAAATAAAACTACATTGCCACATAGGGCCTAGTTCTGATTGCTAAGACGAACAGAAAAAGCATAGACCAGACACCCCATAAGTGGTTAACCTCCCATGGTTACTGAAATAAAACAAAAAGCATAAATCTGAAGCATGGTTAAATAAAACCTGGATCGAGCCTTGGTCCAACAAATGTGTGGTGCCCCTGCGATTTGCCTTTGTCGAGCCTATCTCAGTCTGAGATGGTTTGTCAAAGGTCTTGTAGGAAGGAAATCATGAGATCCACTCGGCTCCAGCGTTAGGATTCCTTGAATTGTAGATCGAGTAAGGCCAACTTGACATTACCTAGGCCCCTCTTAAGGTCGTTCATGGAATCCCCGGTTTCTTCTATGTCTGCACACCTATCACAAGAAGAAGGGAGTGGGGGGGACAACAGAGAGTCGAAGGAAAAGGATGGAGAAATGGAGGGAGAAGAGGAAGTTATAGGGGGTGGTGGAGGAGAGTGGCGAGGGGGAGAAGGCGGTGGTGGAGGACGGTGAGGAGGGGAGGGGGTGGAGGTGCAAAGTCCAATGGATTTCCATAGTTTTCAAACCATTCAATTCTGCAGCCGTAAGGATTCGAGAGCGGGGAAAGGTTGGGGGTGGTCTCACGAAAAGGTTGAGTAGGAGAGGGAGCTCCTACAGGATTCAAGATGGGGATGCCATCGTTTTCTAGGGGAGAAACAGAAGTAATTCCATCATTTTCAGGGGGGAAATAAGATTCGGGCGCCTTCCTTCCTTGTTTTGAATACCAGGTCACCCCTCTTTTCGGTTTGCCCCTTGGATGGGGGATGGTGTTGGCTAACGGGGAGCGCAGGGGAAGTTCAAGATCCCAAGACGGAGAGCACAGAGCACCAAGGAAAAGTCAGACCTCGAGATGGAGAACGTCTTGTAGATACAGGGAAACGGAACCAACCAGCATAACCCTAGACGAGAGGTGCGAAGCAGAAGAGAAGGAGGTCGAGTGGAGGTCACATTCGGAGAGGAAAAAAAAAATGAAAACTAGGGAGAGCTGAAGCTCCAAAGGCCGAAGGTGCAAATTGGTTTTTGCGTGCCCAGACACAGACTTAGGAGCGATATTGTGACTTTGTTGATGGGACTGAGAGGGTGTACTTCCCATCGCTGTGAAATATCCGATGTAGAGGAGCATCATAAGTGTGCAACAAGATGGCCGCGAAAGCAGTTTGAAAATTGATGGTGGGGGATTCATTCCCATGAAGTGATGGATGAGGGGGGGCGATTCTGAGTCGGCGCCAAGTGGTCGGATGCCTGGCCAGATGGCCTCCCCTTGGCTTGTCCACGTTCTGTGCTTGGTAACACCCCATCCTGGGGGTCGATCCTTTTTGTTGGCTATGTTTATGCAAGAAATCACTATGGGGTGGGAGGGAGAAGAGGAGGGGGAGCCCGAGAAGTCTCCTTCCTGTAGATATACTCCATAATTTTCCAACATGTCAACCACTTGATTTGTTGTTCTTCGAACATGGGAAGGAAAGATTACCCAATGTGGCTAGAGAATGGATTTGATTCTGAAAATCTCATTCATAAGTCTCCAGCTGGGGGAGATTTTCTCCAAGTCTGCACCATTGAGGATATGAGCGAGGAGATTAATGACAATCTATGAATCCCCTTCAGATATTATGGGGAAAAACCCTTGATCTTTGGCTACTTGCAAACCACAGAGGAGTTCCCAGATTTCTGCAGCATTGTTGGTGTTGTGCCCTAGATTCCCTGTTAAGATGTGGAGGATTTCCCCTTTGTTGTTGAGAATGACTGCTCCATACACTGCAGGTCCCATATTTCCTTTGGAGGCTCCATAAAATTTTAATTTGTGACATCCTGAATGTCGCGCCTCCCAATGTGTGGGATTGGGCTTGCGACTTATGGACGTGGAGGGGATTGCAGGAAGGGAAGGGAAATATAGATGTCAGGAGTTTAGGATGAGACTCTCATTCATTGGGAAATTTAATTCTCAGTCTGTCCATGGGTGCAAAAAGATTGTTTCTTTGATGTTGGAATGGATTGTGGTCCAAACATCTTGCCAATTCCTAGACGCTACTTTAAATATACGTTGATTTCATTCCTTCTAGATTTTCCAAAGGATGAAGCCTAGTAGAAGTTGCCAAATTTTGTTGAGGATGGGGGACTCAAAAATGGAACCTCTCCATCCTTCTATCATCTCTCGGATGCCTGTGCGGTTCCTGTTTGTGATTCTCATGAGGTTGGCGTTGTGATCCCAGATGCAGGAACTATATGAGCACAGATTTAGGAGATGGTTTTGAGTTTCCTCCTATTTGCCACATAATTGACACCAGGAGGGACCGATGAAGCCCCTTTTCCTTAAGTTATCCCAAGTGAGAATACTGTTGTGCACAGTTATCCAAAGGGAGGTACTAATTTTTGGCCAGGATTTTGCTTCCCAGATCTTTCCCCAGATCTATTATTTTGGTAAATATTTATGGCTTGCTCTTAGATGGTAAGATTTTTTATATTGAAGGTACTAGCGGTGGTGTGTCCCCATCTGAGAATATCTTCCCCATGTTGTCTTCAAATTTTCCTTGAAGCAAGGTGCTTCTGCAAAGATTGGATGTTGAGATCAATGGGGATGTTCAAATCTTTGAGGGAGTTTTTCCAAATGTGCCTGATGTTTCTTGTATCTTCTGGATTCCAGAAATCCGACACTTTGAGGAGTCATGTGTCTATAGTGAAAGGGATGAGGGCACTCAAAGTGGGATCAGTTTTCAGGGCTGGAAGTTGTTGCCAAGAGTAACTCCAGAAGAGAGTTGAATTCCCACTCTACAGTTCCCAGAAGGAGTGACATGTTATGAGTCCCTTATTGTTCCTAGCCACATTCCAAATGAGCGAGCCAGGGCTCTAACCATTCCACCTGATGAGCTCCCTTTCCAGAATTGTTTGGGTATATTTTTTCCTCCAGAGACACACCCAAATATCTTGTGGTCTTTTTAACCATCTCCAGCAAAAAGTTTGACTGAGGACCTTGTTGAGAAGAGTTGGGCCTCTGGGGCCAAGGCCCCCTGCTTTCTTTGGTTTGCACACTTTTTTCCAACTAACCAGAATCATTTTCCATCCTTCATTGGTACCTTGCCAGAGGAAGATCCCTTGGATATTCCTTAAGTTTTTGAGGATGAAATTTTAGGTTGCCAGGGCTGAGAAGGCGTAGACTAGAAGGGCTTGTAAGACAGACCTAAGGAGGATGAGGCGACTAGGCAAGTTGAGGGATTAGAAGTTCCACAGGGAAAGTTTCTTTCAAAAGATGGAAAACAAGGAGTCCCAGGAAGTATTTCTTAGCAGGTTATCAATAAGGGGGATGACCAGGTAAGTGGAGGGGAGGACGCTAAGGGTAAACCCAAGTAATTGCGTAATGTGAATTTGGACCTGGATAGGCGTGTTGAAAAATAAGATTTGAAATTTGGAAAGATTCACTTCCATGCCCGAGGCCTCGCAAAAAAGGTTGATGAGATATTTGATGCGTAGGTCTTCTCGTGTTGTGGGTACCCCCATAAGGAGTAAATCGCCTACGAATTGACTGTGGGAGTTGGGGGGAGAAATACCATGGGGGTTGAGGCCAGAGAGGAAGTGATCTGTAGTGGTTGCTTTTATGGCACAACTCAGCCCTTCTGCCATAATGATGAAAAGGAAGGGCTAAAGCAGGTCCCCTTGCCTTATTCCTCTGGAGGAGGAGAAGGGTTTGGATGAAATGCCATTGATAAAAATGGAGAACAGGGACGACAAGGTGAGTTTGATAATCCAAGAGACCCATGAGGGCTCAAAACCAAAGGAGAGGAGAATTGAGTTTAAGTATTTCCAGCTTAATTTATCAAAGGCTTTAGAGAGATCCAGTTTTAGAAAAATACCTTGGGATTTGGTCGAGTGAAGCGAGTGGATGACTTCATGAGCCAGGATGACACTATCCATAATTTGTCTTCCCTCCACATAGCCTGATTGTTCATGAGATATTATGAAAGGTAGTAGTGCCTTTAGGTGTGTATAAATGATCTTCGTCAAGAGTTTGTAAATGACATTGTAGAGTGAAATGGGACAAAAGTGTCAAGGGGAAGTAGAGTTGTTCTCTTTGGGTATGAGAGTGAGAAAGGTTGCATTGAGGGTTTGGAGTACCTTCCCAGATATTCTAGAGTCCTCAATTATTTCCCAAACATATTTGCGGATGATGCTACAATAGTGGTGGAAGAAATCAGAGGTGAACCCATTTGGCCCAAGAGCCTTGCCCAGCGGGGTGTCCTTAAGAGATTGATCAACTTCCTCCTGTGTGATAGGTCTCATAAGAGCCTATTTTTGTTCTTTAGTGACCTCCTTAGGGATTTTCTTGAGGATGGAGTCAATGGAACATGAGCGATCTACTGAGGGTTCCATAAGAAGGTTTTTGTAATAAGATAACATTTCCTTTTCTATATTTTCATGCTATTGAAATTCCATTCCTTGTTCCAAGACGAGGTAAGTAATGTGATTTGTTTGGCACAGCTGGACCATAGATCTGTGAAAAAAATTGGTGTTTTTCCCCCCTCTTTCAGCCATTGGATGCGAGATTTTTGTCTCCAGATTATTTCCTCCTGCGCCCATCTTTCTGCCAACTGGTTCCTGAATAAAGCTTCCTTCTCCTTTAGGGAATCAGTGAGGCCTTGAGATCTGATCTGTTGTTGGAGGCTTTGCATTTGCTGATTGAGAATTTCCTAAGAATGAAATATGTTTCTAAAGGTGGACCTATTCCAAGATTTCAGATGTTGTTTGAGGTTTTTTATCCTTTGTTGAAATCTGTACATTGGGGTCCCTGTTGGGATGGTCACTTCTTCCCACCAGAGCTTGATGTTAGCTTGGAATTCTGGGTGTGTTAACAAGAATATTTCAAAGAAAAAGGGATTTTCACCTGGGTTGCCACTGATGTTTATTGATAGGAGAATCAGCCAGTGATCCAAACCCAGGGTGTCGATGACCGTGGAATTCCAAGCTAAGCCATCCAACATAATAGCTTCTGAAATTAAAAAACGGTCTAATCTACTGGAGACATGTTGGGACCCCGAGCATCTATTGGACCAAGTGAAGGGCCCGTTCTCTGTTTCTACATCAATGAGGTTCAAAATGCCAATGATTCGGTTGAAGTGCTTGTTGTCATTTCCCAGCGTGCATGTGCCCCTATTTTTTCCTCCAGACCTATTATCATATTGAAGTCACCCCCTAGGACACAGCGTTGGGTGATGATGTGATTCATAGTCCATTATACATGTTGGAGGAAGGTTTCCTTTTGTCCCAGTCTTGTGGGTGCATAGACATTCATGATGTATCAGAGTTTGTTCAAACCAATAAGCTAAAAGGAGGTTGCAATGGTCCAGTTGGAGGTGAAAAAACCATCCAGCAAAACTATGGTTGGATTCCAAAGCATATCTAGGCCGCCTGTTGCCCCCTTAGCATCTACTTCAACCCGATTGGCCTGCTTCCTTCATTTTTTAAGAATGAGCGAAGCTTCCTTACCCACACATTTTGTTTCTTGCAATAGAAGTATATATGGTCGTTCCTTCCTAATTCTTTCTCGAAGCAAACCTTGTTTTCTTTTGGCATTGAGGCCCCATATATTCGAGGATAGTATCTTCATGAAGACGGTGAGGGTTGGAGGGGAGAAAAACTGTCTGAGATCAGATGAATCTGACTTGAGTTTACAAGGAAGTTTTCGACATCTTGAATGAGTTGATGTTTTCGTTTTCTGCCTCGTTTTTTCTCATCTTTTGGGGGTTTGTGTTGATCCTTCAAGGTACTTTTTTGTATTCCAAGATTCATATTGGTGTGGGTTGATCCTCATGTCAATGAGTTGAGAAATACTTTGTGTACCTTGCGTAGTTGTTCTGGTGGTATGGTGTATAGTTGTTGTTTACAGTAAGCTTGCTCTAGATGTGCCATATCAATACCTACTAGCTCCTGATCTTCCAAGTCTATGTCTAAGTCCCCAGTTTCTGGACCGAGATTCCCAGGAAGGGAATCCTCGAAGGGTGGGATTTGGGTGGAAACTGGGGCTGAAGGGACAGGATTTGTGGAGCCATGGCCACTCGCAGGGGTTGCAGGAGTTGTCAGAGGATCAACGAAAGAAGAGGGAATGTCTGACGGGGTTTGAAGGGCTTCGAAAGAGTTCTTGGTTGAGGGTCCTGGGAGGCCTGGGGGTTCGGTTTTTTCTCCTGATGGCTGCGTCGACCCGCGACTTGAGTGAAATCATCCTTGGGTTTGTCAGGATCTTCTGGATTGGTCTTGGTTGGATAATTTAGCGGGCATTGTCGGAAGATGTGACCATGCTCGTGGCATTTACGACAATGAAATGGGATATGTTCATAGTCTAGGGTTTGTGACCATTCATCATATTGATAATCTAGGGTGATGGCTCTAGGGAGAGGTTTGGAGATATTCAAATAAAGACAAATGCAGGCATAAGCAGTGTACCTTCATTGTCTTGTTGCCTCTGAGGCTTTTACGTAGATGCCAATGGTATTGTCGATTCCTGCAAGAATCTCTTCCATCCTAAATTCTTGTGGGAGCGAGTAGAGTCTCAACCAAACTGAGGCGTGTGTGAAGTATTCCTTTTCGGGGCTGAATCTCTCCATCCAGAATTGGAGGAAGAGACCTGTTGAGTTGTAGAAGTACGACCCTCCTTCAAATACTATGTTCCTGTCCTCCAGGTCGTGTAAGATGATAGTGAAGAAGCCTTTTGATCCAAGTTGGAGGTCATAGTGGACCTTGGGCTTCCACTAGTGTTGAATCCATTTGACTAGGTCCTTTTTTGAAGGCCACAGCCCCAAAAAATTCCCTATCAGAGTGAAGTCCCTCATGTATTATTTCTGATCTTCTATTCTTGGATAATTTATGATATATTTCGGGGCGATCGGGGCTTATGGGATACATTTTCCTGGTTCCTAAGTGCGAGAAGTTCTTGAGTGATTGGATTCTGGGTCTATTTCCATTGGTTTCTCCTTCGGCATATCTTCCTCCCAAATGGTTTTTTGCATACCAATCGGAAGCTCGAAGGTCGGTCGTTTGAAATGTGAGGAGTTGTTCTCCTTGGCCGTGACGGAACTGTAGGAGGGGGTCGAAGACGCCCCTCCCTTAGCCTCCATGGTCGCAGCGACGAGAGACAAGGCGACGCGCTTAGGGTTTGATGCTAAAACCCTAGACCAGAGCAAAAAACTTGATATGACTTTTTATTTTTATTAATATGATAACATTAATAATAAATCCATATTAATATGAGTGAAAACCATAATTATAATTGATAATTGATTGTTATTGATACATTAATAATTAATATTAATTAATGTATTAATAACCATTAATGTGTAATGTATAAATACAATAATGTAGTATGATTATTTTACTATATTAATAAATTGATTATGATTGTTTTTAGATTTTTATGGTGAGTATTTTCAAAGTTATTTGTCGGATAATCCACAGTTGGTGTCATTTTTGTCGACGTTCTGAATCCTAATCGGGATTCATCATCAGGACTAATCGTCAATTGATATCATGCTGATCTCGGTTAATTAATAGTTACTGTGTGGGATGTATTAAAGATTTTAACCTAGGTCGACTGTCTAAAAACCTACAGAAATTAATTGATTTTTTATTCATTTTTTAAACTGAATAATGATATAATAATAATAATTAATACTTATAGTTTGTAAAGTTATTTAGTTATATATAAGTAAAATAAGTTTTAAAGAGTTTTTAATTAAGTGATTAAATATTTGATTAATTGAATTAAGTTTTTAAACTAAATAATAATATAAAAATAAACCATTACTAAGTTTGTAAAGATTTTAAGTGAAAATTAAGTTAGTGATTAAATATTCAATTAATTGAATTAAACTTAAGTTTAATTAATTGAGTTATGGTGAGAAGGGGGCTTTAGTTAGGTTGTTTGTTTTTAGGTTTTAGAGTTTTTAAATTTTGTTTTTAGGGTTAAATTTTTTAATTACAGCTTAGTGAACTAGTTACTAGAAAAAGTTTTCGGAAAGGTGGGTTTTAGGTTTTAAGAATCTCTAGATTTTTACCTTAAAGTTTAATTAATTGAGTTATGGTGAGAAGGGGGCTTTAGTTAGGTTGTTTGTTTTTAGGTTTTAGAGTTTTTAAAATTTTGTTTTTAGGGTTAAATTTTTTAATTACAGCTTAGTGAACTAGTTACTAGAAAAAGTTTTCAGAAAGGTGGGTTTTAGGTTTAGAATTAAGAGTCAGGAAGGAAAGGTTTCTAGGGTTTTAAAAAGAAAGTACTTTTGATAAACAGGTTGGTTAGACTCCTAAGTCTAAGAAGTGAGGCAAAGGGAGACCTAAGCAATAAGGCAAGAAGAAGGGAGGTGTCGGGCCTGATTAGATCTATGAGGGATACTAAGTTGGTTGATTAATGGGTGCCAAAAACTGCTTACCTCCAAGCCACCGTCTCTATTCATATTGTTGGGGTGTTTGATTATTTCGAGAGCTTCTCTTAAACGTCTCATGTAGTAATGATCCTCTTTTGCTAGCATTTTTGTATCCTCCAGGCAGACATGATGTTTGGTTTTAAGTGAGTGTTCTGCTAAGGCCGAGGTACGAATGCGTTCATTTCTAATGTCTGCTTCATGTTCCTTAATCCTTACCTGAAATGATCGTCCGGTTTCCCCAATGTAACATTTTTCGCATGAACAGGAGACCTTGTAGATGCCTTTTCCTTGTTGTTGGTCTATAGGGTCTTTTACAGATTTCATTCTTTGTATGATGGTAACTAGGGGTTTGAAGGAGGTTGTAATTTCTTTCTTTTTTAAGACTTTTGCAATCTTGTCTGTGACACCTTGAATGTAAGGAAGGAAGGCCTTTGTGTTGTAGGTTTGATCATTTTGTACATGGGTCCTATTATCCTTTCTATCTATTGCCTTTTTGATGTCTCCATCTCTATACCCAATGTTCTTAAAGACCTTAGTTAAGTGGTCTATTTCTTCCTTGAGATGTTCTTTGTCAGAAATTCTTGCTGCCCTTATCGCCATGGTGTTGAGAACCCCCATCTTCTGAGAGGGATGGTGGTGGGAATCCGCATGAAGGTAACTTTCTATGTGAGTTTTCTTCCTGAAGACCTTGTGTCCCAGTGTACCATTATGTTTTCTAGTTATAAGAACGTCTAGGAAGGGTATGAAGTTCATTGCACCACCCTGCCCGAAGGAAACCAGGGTATACATCCATAATCACCAGTAGTTTAGTGAAAATTGTTCTAATGCTAACCATGCTAACAACTAAAGAGCTACAGCTCTGGTAAACTACGACAGAAAAAGAGTTGGAAATCATACGAGACAGAAGAACCTATTCCCCGAAGTCCTTGTAAGCATCTGTCGCTTTTCCACTACAGGCTGGGACGACATAAGGTTGAGCACAGGTTGGACATTGTCACCGAGGAGTGGCACTGGAATAGGCCGCATAGAGCATGTCCAAGCATTGGCTAACGCAAACTGCTCTGAAAATTTGGTCATCCACCAGGCTTCGAACCTCAAAAATCAGCGGCAAATTCTCCGGGTGCAGGAGTGGTGGCGAGGGCGGCATCTTCAGCTTGGCATCTGTTTCTCGACATCCTGGCTGCTCCCTGTTCGGCTGCGAGTATGTGGTGTCTTCTGGTGGCTCCTCCTCTACCAAACAAGTGGTGGGCTCTTCGTTAGGAGCTTCGCAGGGACCTGAAGTGTCTCTTGAACGGGGCGGTGCCTCTACTTCTTCAATACATGTAAGGGGGTTCCAATTATCTGGAACAATAAACATCCTGCTCTCTAAAAATTCCGGTGGGAGCTCCATGTTCGGGACTTCTTCGACAAAGGTTTTGTGGGGCGAGATCGCAACCGTGGTCACCCGACGTCGCCTTTTCTTGGCAATGATCACAGCCCGTTCAAATCTCCTGTGTCGCTTCCTCCTGGATTCAGCCGCATACCAGTCGGCTCCCCTGCGAGGCCTCCCCCTCGCCCGCGGCATAGCAAGAGCAAGGATCAATGCCAGGGCGCCGAGAACACTGTTGCTACCCCTCTGCTCAGCAAGCTTCAAATGCACACTAAGACTTCCGGCAAGGCGGGTGAAGGCATAAATTACGGTTGTTGCCATTAAAGCCGATAGCTTAATGCTCTGGCTGGCCAGCCTGTACTCACTCGTGAGAGGGACCATCGATAAACAGAGGCCGACAGAGGTAGGGACCTTCATAAATAACTAAGTGTGTGGTGAGATCCATTATAAATGGCCTCTCCCTGCTCGCCTCCACGTGCCTCGCCCTTACCGCGTGTCACCCCATCTGAGGCTAAATATTTTAATATATTAATACTTTAATAATATATTTATTCATTCATTTAATGTATTAAAGGTATGAAATAAAATTTTTTTTATTACTTTAACAATGTATTATTAATCGTTTACTTTATTATTATATTAAAACTTTAACAATGTAACAATTAATATTGTATAAATGTATTACTTAATTAATACATTACATTATTAATGCATTAATTAATTAATACTTTATATTATATATTTATGTAAATTAATACTTAATTTATACATTATATTAATATAATAATGTATTATTATTTTAGTAATGTATTTATTAAAAATGTATGAATTTATTAATTAATTAAATTAATACATTGCAATATACATCAATGCCATTCATAATCATGATCATAAGAAAACATGATGATGGTCCACCATAATCAACCATAATCATTTTCAATAAATGTATTAATACTTTAATAATAATTTTATTAATATATTATTACTTTAATAATATATTGTTAATGTATTAATTTATTATTTTATTAATATTTTAACAATGTATTAGTTAAAAATGTATTAATGTATTAATTAACTCATACATTACATTATTAATGTATTAATATTTAATATATTACATTATCCATAATGCATTAATACTTTAATTTATATATTACAACAATGTAATAATGTATTCTTAATGTATTAATAGTTTATCTACATTTTTTTTTTTTAAGTAAAAAAAGGTGGTGCCTGTTATATTACCATAATCAAAATACAAGACTGTGAGTGATGCCAGCTGTCCCGCCTGAGCAGGAAACCGGGACAGCTGGGAATCCATGTCCATTTGTCACACTGTGTGCATAGTTGGCAAAATTAACAGAGTTGACGGTGTAACGTCCTGCTCGAAGGAAACCAGGACTTATAGTCACAAGCATGAAAGCTGGTGATTCTAACTAGTGCTAAGACAACCTGGTAACTAGCTAACATAAGGCAAAAAATATAACAACAACACCAAAACCAGAGTCGAGTTTTAAACATGAAGGAACCTCTGAACCGAGCTGCTTGTCCTAGACCTCGGAGTGCCTCCATCTCGCCGGGAACGAGTAGGTGCGCGCACAAGTCGGACATTGTTTCTTTGCCGATGCTCTGGAATGTGCCGCGAAGAACATGTCAAGCCGCTGATCCATTCGTGCCAGGCGGAAGATTTGATCGTCCAACTTGTTCCTGATTTCAAAAACGAGATTGAGGTATCCCCAGTCAACTGCAGGTGGCTGCTCCAGGTGGTGGCTATCCATGAACTCCTCGCTGGTGGCCGCATCCGCTTCTTGTGTCCTGTGTCGTTGACGCTCTCGCCCTGTCTCCTCCGCTTCCTTGGTGGGCTCGGGAGGAGCCTCCTCTTCCACGTAGCAGGGGGAGTAAGGCTTCTCTGTGGTGGTTGTGGAGGGGTCGGGCACCTTGCTTGCAAGCTAGCGAATGTTGTACGAGCCAAAGCTCATGCTTGGGTTCCAATTCTCCGGTACCATGAACAGGGTGTGCCCAGGAGGGCTTGGCAGACCGCCTTCCGGGATGACCTCTTCCACGTATGCCATTAGAGGCGTACGTGGTCTGGTCTTTCGTCGCCGAGCTGCTATTGCCATAGCTCTCTCGAAGTTCTTCTTTCGTTTACGCCATGACTCCGCCGCATACCAGGCCGCTCCCCGTCACGGTCTCCCTCGAGCTCGGGGCATGACGGGATCCCTGTGAAAAATATGAATGCTGCCTGTGTCTGTCAAATTGCTTCTGAGGAATGGCGAGGTTGTTGAGTGCGGCCGCTGTGCCAGAGAAACAGGAGAGAGGTTGCCGCAGCTCTGGTTCGCCTATGAGACGTAGGCCTCCCGGAGCAATTTGCTATTTGGTGTCGCTACTCGGACAATGAGCGTTGTTATCAACACAATTGTCATATCCGAAGCATTAACCATCGCCATTAAACTCTGCTGGGTAGTGCTCTGGTGAGGGGTACCCTTCACTTGCGCAAGGGGCCTCATCGAATGATTTCTCCTGCTCGGATGCATGCGGGGTTAATGGCCGAGGTGATGTGAGCCGGTGGATGCATTAAAGTTGCGTCCCGGCTCGCTCCCGCGTGGCACTATCGCACCCCTTGTCACCCCATCCGAGGAATAGTTTATCTACATTATACATTAATGTAATAATGTATTACTTCATTAATATATTAATACTTGACTAATGTATTGATACTTTAACAATCTATTTTTTAATGTATTTAATATATTTATTGATATATTTAATGTATAAATTTATTTATGTATAATATTAATTTATAATACATTAATGTATTATACATTAATATTTTAATGTAATATAATATATATTAATGTAATGTGATACTAAATACACTAAATACATTACATTATCAATGTATCAATCAATTAATGTTTTAATTTAAATATTTTTTATTATATATTAAATTAATAGTTATATATTAAATTATTGTATTAATTAAATAGTCATTTTCAAAGCATGTTGGTCTTGAACTAGCAACAATCACTTTATAAAAGTGTTTGATATATGTTGATCGATGTCATTTTACACATATTCAAATTAATGGCATTGATCGTATATCAACCACTTTTATAAAGTGGTTATTGCTAGTAAAAAAATACACTTATAAAGAATATATTTTTAATATAAATAACTTTTTAAAAATATATACACCCTTTAGATCATTTAAAAGTTTATTATTTAATTATTTAAATGAGATAGTTTTGAGATTATAGATGATAAATCTAGGGATCTACTTGAAATGTTTTTCCATTTTAGTTTTAACTGCCAAATATCTCATCCACGTGAGTCCCTCTTTTAGGAAAACATAGAGTTACATAGTGAAAAATCCCCACGTTCTAGGAGAAACATTGTATGATCCCCTCTTCTACACAAATATACAAGATAACATAATTAAAATAGCCACCTGCAGTTACCGTTGAAAATCAACACCGACCCTTCCAATCTACAATGGAGCGTCACTACTCTAGCAGTATCAAAATATATTTGAACAGCTAAAATACAAAACTTGGTTAGAATATTTTGTTTTAGGGTTCTAATAACATAGTGGGAAAAAATAAAAATAAGAGAGAGAGAGTAATGGTAGCTAATTTGGCATTTACAAATGCCATGATCCACACATATGACAAAGAAGATCACAAGGAATATCATAATCTATTTTGGCATAAAAAAAAAAATATAACACAATGTGTTACAAATGCAAAAAAAAAAAAAAAATTAAATGTGTAATATGACCTTATAAGAATCATAAACATTATTGGCCACGGTGGTTGAAAGTAGCCAATTATTCGTTCATCTTCCTCATCTCCGAGGATAATTTTTTCTTAAGTTTGTCTATCACAATCTGTTCATGACAACATTCCTCCCGCAACTCCTTGTATTTCTCATTGTGGTCGACTTTAATAGTAGAATCAAGCACAACAATGCTACATGTTCATTTCATTGGAGCAACGTCAGGATGAGGGAGAGGGTGCTTCTCTGGATAATGCATCATTTATTCGCTCAAAATATCGACATAATCAATTCCACCTCCTTATCTAAAGAAACCTCCTCGAAATTGTTATACATTTAAAACAAAAAATGGTTCTTCTTCACTATTACAATCACATATTACATGTTATTCCAATACATCTTCCACAACAACCTCGCAAGGTAATAGGGAATGGATAGTCAGTATAAATCGTGATTGTTACATTCACATAGCTTATTATAGGTTATTCCAATACATATTCCACAACGACCTTGCAGGGTAATGGGGGAATGGATAGTCAATACAAATCATGAACATTACATTCACATATTCCAACTACCTAGCATGATGCCACTTCTTTGAAGTTCCAAAATGCCATCATGCAAGTGCACCATGCACCATACTCTAGTGTAGCTTATACATGGAAATCTGGTCGGTTAATGAATAATCCATGTATATATATTAATATTAATCCATGCTAATAAGGTACCTTAATGACTAATAAACAGATTTTTAGGTGCGAGAGGGTTAAGAGATTAAATCTTAGTCTTTAATTTGGTAGAGACGACGAAAACTATTCTTCTTTCATTAAATCTCATCCTCACATTGCATATTTTTTTTATTAAAAGACTCATTAATCTGGAAGTTTTCACTAGGTATATGCCTATCAATATAAGTATTGGTGTAACTAGCACAATCACATTATTAAAAATGACCTACTTATATCAACTACTTTTAATAATATGGTTGTGTTACTTTGACAACTAGAGTGAGTGGGGAGGATTAATAGACCATCATTGACTAAAATTGATTAATACATAAATAATGTATTAATACATTTACATTGATTATACATTCCTAAA